>JAQJVL010001233.1:0-222500 GCA_035578905.1 Stictocephala bisonia | reverse complement strand
TATCAACAAAAACTTATAAATTGCATATCATTGGACTATATTGCTCTCCCAGTGGTGATGAAGGCGTCTTCTTCCAGCAGTTTGAGGCTTTATAGAACGGATTGCTCAGTGATAACGTTCACTTCATTCTGTTATGAGATTTTAACATCGACGTTTTAGACCAAGATAACAAGATGACCAAAAGGTTTAAAGACGTACTAACCACATTTGGCCTAACATGGTCAGTGAATACCCCCACCAGAGTGAAGCCCACGTCGAAAACTGCAATTGACAACATCATAAGCAACATATCAAACATAATTACAACTGTTGTATGCACGGCGATCTCTGACCATGATGCTCAGCAGGTGGTTGTTACGGACTGCCAGCAGGAAAAGAAACTACCGGTAGTCTCTATACAACGAGAACTATACCCGGAAAATATTACACTTTTCAACACAAAATTATCTAAAGAACGTTAGAATTTCCTACAGCTTCCCACTTTCAATGAAAAATTGCAGCCTTCAACGACACTTTACTTTTCAACTTAAATACGTTTTGCCCTTTAAAAAACAATCTCAAAAACGACGGACGATTCCTTGGATAACTTCTGGCATATTAGTCTCACGAGAGAGAATAAAATTCCTCTCAATAATTGTTAAGAAGTCCCAGGATATTGATTTCAAAAATTATTTTAAAAAATACAAACAAATATATTAGAAAGTCATTAGACCTGCAAAGGCTTATGACACATGTAAAACACTTAAAAGCTCTTCCAATTTGGCAAAAACAGCCTGAAAAATAATTAACGCAAAATCAAATTCAGCCAAGTCAAATCAAACAAAATTAAAAATTGTAAATGAGTTTTTTAGCAGCCCTGTCAGAGTAGCTAACGAATTCAACAAGTTTTTTCCGAGGTTGCTGGGTGTAACAACCAATTTTCAGCACCATACAGCGTTACAAAATACCGGAGCCCCGAGGACTCTGTGATGGCACCGGTTACTGAGCAAGAAGTCGCTCGTGTCATACAACAGCTTCCCTCCAAAAAGACATATGACACCAATTATATGTCAACGTGGCTAATAAAAAAGTGTGTAAAAAACATAGTCAGCCCCCTAACAGCCCTAGTCAACGATTCTTTTCAGTCTGGAATATTCCCAAATGCATTGAAAAAGACTATAGTTGTACCAATATTCAAAAAAGATGACCCACACTTAATAAATAATTACCACCCTTTCTCGATTCTCCCAGTTTTTAGCAAGATCTTTGAAAAACGTTTTCTCATAAAACTCTCAAAATTTCGAGAGAAATAAAATCTGCTTTCGAAGGACCAATTTAGGTTCCGGGCAGGAAAGTCCACAACGGATGCAGTAATGAGTCTCGTTGCCTTAATTGTTGAAGGTATTGAGAATAAGGAACATACACTCAGTGTATTTCTCGATCTCTCAAAAGCCTTCGATTGTGTGGATCATCAAATTCTGTTACAAAAACTCAAACACTATGGAGTCCGAGGAGTGCCACTAGCATGACTTGACTCGTACCTCAACAACAGAACACAATATATGAGCATCTCAGTTTATTCATCTTAAAATTTAAAGCTGAAGTATGGGGTACCACAAGGTTCTATACTCAGTCCACTATTGTTTATTATTTACGTTAATGACGTTGGCTCGGCTTTACAATATGGACATTTAGTCCAGTACGCCGATGACACGACTCTCCTCTACAAATCAGTCTCAACTGAACTCTTGGAAATTCAATTGTTTCTTGATTTGAACAGTTGCGTCCAACATTTTAGAAAATTAAATTTAAATACCAATAGTTCAAAAACAAATTATTTGCAATTCTGCTTGAGACCCGAGGCCTTAGTAAATAGTCCAGTAGTAATGGCAGACAACACCGTCTTACAGGAGGTTGAGTCAGCAAAGTTCCTTGGGATATACTTTGATCGAAGTTTGACCTGGACTAGCCATGTGGACCATATCTGTGCCAAAGTTTCATCAGGTGTTTACGTCCTGAGGAAACTGTCAACGTTTTGTCCAACTCAAGTTCTTCTCATGGCCTACTTTGGTCTAATTCATTCCCACCTTACCTATGGAATCCCAGTATGGGGTGGATGCTCAAGCACCCAATTCCTCCGAATTTTCAGACTGCAAAAAAAGCAGTACATATTATATCAAAACTGAATTCTAGAGAGTCGTGTACACCAGCCTTTATTGAGCTGAGATTACTAACACTGTCCTGTCTCTACATCCTTGAAACTACTCTCCTTCTGTATGACCAAGTGTCACCTTATAGTGACAAAAATACGTACGGAACCAGAGGCAAGGACAGTTACAGAATTGGGCAGCACAGAACGGCGATATACGAGCGCTTACCGTTGCAGGCGGGTGCTACGTTTATCAACATCCTACCTGACTCAATGAAAAACGTTCCAGTGCCCCAGGCACTAAAAGTCAGAATGAAGAGTTTCTTGACTCAAAAGGCCTTCTACTCGGTGGGGGAGTTTCTCCAATACAACTGGGAGAGCTAATCTCGGCTCGAAGTTGGGACGGAGATTTCCAGAGTATGAATGAAGGTATGAACGAATATTTAAAATGTATGTGTGAATGAGTGGTGTGTTTTCAAGTTTCATGTTTATATTTATTTAGATTTATTTATAGCTCAATATGACGTTTTGTATACAAAAATTTGTTGTCAAACACAAATAAAGATTTATTATTATTATAACATTGGTTTTACCACAATTAGACGGACCACTGACTATACATCTCACAGTATCTGGTAATAGTCCACCATGCTTTCTATCTTCACTTTTCACCTTGTCTACAGATAGATCATTCAATGTTCTTTATATTAAAAAAACTCCTTAGATTGAACTATCTCCATCGTATTCAACGATTCGTATTCAAATGGAGCTGGTTTACTACAGCAGATCCTTTTTATCAATCCACGAATCTTCATATTTATTAAATCCCATCCAACGAACTAATACTTTTTCGTTTTCCATTTTAATATCATTTCATCCAAGTACACATCGCCAACAAGAGACTTAAGCAATTCATGTCCATAGAAACCTCCTTGTAGAATTTCGCCCTTGTTATCTTTTAAAACATATGTTTCAGGAATGGTAGGTTGTACACGATGAACTGTAAAACTTCATTTGTCCAATTTGGTAA
Source organism: Stictocephala bisonia (assembly GCA_035578905.1). NCBI lineage: Eukaryota > Metazoa > Arthropoda > Insecta > Hemiptera > Membracidae > Stictocephala > Stictocephala bisonia. The sequence goes on along the minus strand of JAQJVL010001233.1, from coordinate 219,342 downwards.
ATATTTTTCGCTAAAAACACTTTTATGTTTACTTATACGAACTTTATCTCAACTATTAAATATTTTTGCACATCTAAACTCGTTCTAAACTCGTTCTAAACTCGTTCTAAACTCGTTCTAGACTCGTTCTAAACTCGTTCTAAACTCGTTATAAACTCGTTCTGTATTCCTTAATATTCTTTGTAATACCAGTTTTTTATTATCTTTATTGACTTCAATTGGTTTTATACCAGTAGTTCTGTGAAACTTGTTATTGTAGTAGTTGATCAACTTCGGCAAACTATCAAACCAAATGCAGTGATCTATTAAACGTTTCAATAATAGCCGTTTTCTTTTCCGATTTAGAAGAATAGTGGTTTATGTTATATAATTTCATCAAGATACCAAGCCGTGACCTTACGGATTTCACACTCAGTAAGGCCAAAATATGAATTCAAACAAAGATAACAGTTTTATTTATGAATGTTTAATTTGAAACCTAAAAAAGATGTTAAGAGATTCTTAGGATTAGATTTTGATTTTATATCCTGATTTATTCGAAACTTACAAATAGATATTGTTCTGATTTAGTACTGTTTTCAAATAAACCAAATCCATTTTGAGAATATCTAATTTAGAGAATCAGTTTAGGGTAAAAAAATGTATACCGTTAGGGGAGTTTGTAATCATACTGATGGCTTAAAAGTTTGAAATCTTTATTATACATTATTACTACTGCTTTGATGGTAATTTAATAATAATTAGAGATAATTTTGTGTTTGCCTATTATTTTTTTTAATTTGAAGTAGGAAAATGATAATATTTAATCAATGAGTATTTTCAAATTGATTTTTCAAGTAAACATAGTTTTGTTAGAGGAAAATGATAACTACAAAATACCTTACAGTAGTGTTCTCTTTTAACTGTAACAAGGACTACTACCTAGTACTCTGTGATAGTTAAGGTAATCTTGCTTAACTCAACCGCTCTCTGGGACTTAAACAATTTAGTGAGTAATCTAATCACTTTAGAGTAATAGGTGTTTATAGTGGAATGTCACAAACTAAAACATAAAGGCAAACTTAGTTACTAAACTGATAAACTAACTACTTGAATACTTCAGTTTAAAAATGTACTTTCTGTATGCTCGCATACTTTTATCTAAATACAATATAAAATTTGGCATAATTTATTGTATTAACTAGAAATATACACTACAGAAATGTGTTATAAGGCAAGGGTCACTTAACTAGCTCTAACATAATGGTAACCATTAAAATAGAGACTAGTGAATAGGTTTTGAATTTGCAGGAACTGTTTCGATCCTAATTTCAGAGTAACTAAAACACACACTTTGTAAACAAGGCAACAAAATCTAATATATAATAAATATTATGATTAAATTTGCGTAGATATATTTCCACTTTCCTTGAACTTTATTATTGATTGGTCCATTCTGAAGTTAAGACCATCTACATCAGAAACAAGACTACACAGACCAATATGTTTATTCTCCCTCCATATATGTATTTATTCATATTTAGTTTTACATATTCAATATTGTACTGACGTTTTTACGTGATTTTAATTCCCAGTTCAGTTTAATTACAAAGAATTAAAACAAGTTATTATATTGCTAATATTGGTTGTCAGTAAACTACTACTTTCTATTAGTGGAAATAGTCTAACCATGTCTCGTCTAATCGAATATAATATATCTAATCTAAAATTGGATTTAAACAAGTCAAAAATCGTACTAAATTTTTCGTGATCTTGATATAAAATGCTATCAAAGCTCAACTCCCCTGTAACAAGTATTAAAATTTTCCTTGATAGTTAAAAATGCCAAAAATAGGGGTTTAAATATGAACTATCATGTCATTTTTTTCATTCGTGAATTAAATAATAAATTATCTATATTTTAACATATGTTCTGAGCATTCACCAATTAATAACTAAAATTAAAGGGGAAAATAATTCCTCTTGGTGTATCAAAGTGTTTGAGAAAACTTAAACTTGGTAATTAAATTATGTTTTGAGTTAGCAGGTAACTTATTAAAACAAAGACATATGAAAACTGATATTTGATTACTCTTCTGAAACAACAGCTAATTAAGGATTAACTAACCGTCGTATAAGGCTTATACTTGAGTAAACACACAAAGAGAAATTCGAAGAAGGAAATCTTAGATCACAAGTTTTAACTAAACTGATGACCTTCTTAAGCAAACTAACTCGTTTGGATCTTCCATATTCTTTTTCTGCATTTCATATGGAATTGAGATAGAATCTTCTTGACAGTGCAGTTTTATTTATTTAAAATCTTCATATTTAGAAATATTTGTATTATTTAGATTATTAATGTACTAACTGCAATCCACGATGATGAATACCCGAATCGACCACAGTTGCTAGCAAAGTTGATCTCGGAGGATACACAAGTTGATCATGGTAGCTATTTAAGTTGATTTTGGGTGCTACCTAATTTAATTAAGGTTTCTATCCAAATTAATCACGTTAGCAACCCAAGTTAATCCCGGGTGCTACCCAAGTAACTTAGTATCAGGCTTTTCAGTTATCTGAAAATTGGACTAATAAATACTATGTATTCAGGTTCCACGTTGTAAATAAATCCTTGAGTTGTCCTGACTATTAATTAATGATCCTATCTGAACATAAATTGAACTAAGTTAGTAACCAGACTACTCAGACCTTCCACACTCATCCTACACTCATATAACTATTCAAATCATCATAAAATACCAAAAAGCTGTATCGGAGCCTCATATCTAAATCAATCTAATTTCAAAGCCAATTTAAAGTTACGAGGTACTTATTTAAGGCTATTTTACAACTCCAAGTCTCTAGTAAATAGTAACTTTAAATGAACACAAATTGTGAGTTGTTTCTTTGTGACTTCAAATTAGTTAATTTATCCATAGCCAGATAAGATGAAGAATTTCCAAAAAACACTACCCATGATTATTGTGTATGGATAAATAAATAACAATGCTTCTATTTTGAAGCGATTCTCACTTAAGACACTGTTTTACAGAATAACTGAAGTCAGCTTACAGTGTAAATTATAATACACTCAAATATTAGAATACGTATGTTAGCAAATACACATAAGGGCCAAATGACACAAAATGCTTTTTCTGATTGGTCATAAAAGTAACACTTTTAAACTGTTTAAGGCTTTGGGAGAGGTCGTTGTATAATATTGGGCCAAAATTTATAAAGCTCTTTCTTCCCACATCAAGCTTTACTTTGGGAAATGAAGAAAGATCCATGGTGGGTGGACATCTCCTCTCGGTACTGAAGCCTCTCGCTCAGGTATCGTAGTTTTTTGTACGACATGCTGCAAAGCAATTTGTACGTCAAATCGCATGTTGTAAATCATGCCATATGTCAGAACCTTGCACGTTGCTTCTATTGAGAGAAACCCAGCAGCATCTCGATAGCAAGCTACATGATCAATCCGCTTCAAATAGAAAATATAACGATTAGTGGAGGTTAGGATTTTCTGAATACGTTCAACATCTAATCTCGAGACACTGTTGCCATAAGCTGGATAGCAGTAATAGGAAAAAGGAAAATATTAGTGACTTATTTCTTCTTAATATTACCTGACCCACTCTAATGTTTTACGACCAAAGCCATAATAATGCATCTTAGCCATCAGAATCTCATGATTGATGGAATAAAGAACTTTGCAGTAGCCAAACATCAGCAGTGAACTACACTTTATTTTGTCTTTTTATTTAATCAAATCACTAAAAAGATTTACCTGGGTAGTGCATGTGCTGTGGCTTTTTCTAAATTCAGACTGTGTATTGGTAAAATATTACTTATATTCCTATATTCCACTATTTGGTGTGTAACAATCTTTTCCAAAATCTTCGAAATCACTGGTAATGTTGAGATGGATCTCAACTGTTGGACACTTTTAGGGAAGAGGAATCTTTTACTTTTGGAAGAGGAAGTACTGTACTTTACTATTTTTCCTCTTTTAGAACACACCACGTATTAACGACTAATTAACTAACTGCGTAACAGCACACAGAGCATAAGAACTTCCGGCCTTAATAATAACTACCAATGGCCCTTGATCTTATTTCATTCATTGCAAATCTTACCTCATCTTCAGTGACAGCTGAGAAACTAAAATCTTAATAATTTTTATTGTTGGATTTAAAGAAATAAATTATATTGGTCTTCACTGTACTTCCATTTCCCATACTGACAAAATACTTATTGATGTCGTCGATCTCTACATCGTGTTGGATAAATTCAGTATTTTTTGACTATATCTCACTGTCTTAAGCAACTCTCTTTTGGATTTTTGCTTGTATTCAACTTTGTATTGAAAAAGACTTTCTTAGCCCTCGAAACCATTTAGCACATTACGTTCTCTTTTATAGTTCTCCAATCACCATTGTCCCTGGTTTTCCAATACTTTCTTCTAAGTTTATTCTTTAATATATATATATATATATATATATATATATATATATATATATATATATATATATATATATATATATATATATACACTCTTCTTAGTTACTCGTTTGACAAAAATCGGTGCATGAGTATCAAATGCTTTTAATTTAAGAAGTAATGAGATGTGCAATGTAGTCAACACCATCAATTTGCTTTGCGCGTTGCATTTCAATTTCGAAAACTGCCCTTTCTGCATCTTCTGTGTTGAACTTTGAATAGTCTCTGTAGCTAATAATTTGTTGTCCTTTTCTTTCTTACTTAATATTCAGTGTACAATAAATCAATTTATGATCCGTTATCTTCACACCTCTATGGTCCAAGATGCTTGATGCATCTATAATGCCGGTCCTCTTGACTTCAACTTACCTCTCAACTATGTGGTCTAACAAGGTAGCTGAAGTTGTTGTCACTCTTGTTGGCTTTTTAACTAGCTGCTTTAAATTGGAATCTGTCAAGAGTCGGCGTAAGTACTTGGCTTCTGATGAAAAATTTGACAATATATTGTACATTAAATTGAATGTATTTATGGTGAGTAAACCAGCATAGTCTTGTATGATCTATTGCATTTTATAATGAAAGTCAAGTACTTGTCATTTAAGGTGTCTGAAATATTTTACTTTTAAGTTCGAAATATTATGCTAATATTCCTAAATTAATTTCATTGTTCGACAAGTATATGTTAAAAGTTGTTTTCTAGTAAAAAACAAAACTGTGTTTTGTTTTTCAATAATCCCCATGTTTTATTCCACAAAATACCATTACTAGTTTTTATTCTCGTTAAATCACTTCCTGTAAAAACAATCTGACTGATGAAACTAATAAACCAGATCCGACAGCTGCCCTCTCTCGTTTCTCAAAGATATTGCAGTTCTAATTAAGGCAGTTCGAACCAACGAGCTTTCATATAATTGGCTTTACTTACAACTGAATCGAAATAAGTTTTTTTACTGTGATTTATTTACGTTATTTTAAATAATAATATTTATGTTTTATTGAATCAGAAAGGAATTAATATTGTACATTTATATTACTTTTTAACCAAACAAGGGAGGTAGTGTTTACGATATTTTAGATTAATTGGGGATGTAAAACCTTGGATCCGAACTTTGAAATTCACCCAAAATGAGCCACCACGTTGGCAGTTTACGGTAAAAATATTTCTACCGTTAGGAGAGTTTGTAATCATACTTTTAACTTAAAATTTTAAAATATGTGTTACTATCTTTAATATATTATAAATTATTACTAGTGCTTTGATGGTAACTTAATAATAATTAGAGACATTTTTGTGTTTGAATATTATTTTTTACATTTTGAAGTAGGAAAAGGGTAATATTTAATCAATGAGTATTTTAAAATCTATTTTATAAGTAAACTTACATTTTGACTTTGACAGTTTGAAAAACAACAATTCGAAAAAAAGATTATCTTGATTAGATAAAATGCAAGCTAAAAAGTTCCAAGTGCAGGGAGTTTAGAGATGATTTTAACTTAGTGAACATCCTAAACGTAGTGGTATGACTGGAATACCCCCCCCTCTCTACATTAGATTTGCCAGTGGTCTCTCTGGAATGGCCAATAAACACCGTTGATAACGCCATAAACCACAAAACCCTGCCGCCACTTAGGAGGTAATGGGGCTGAATTAAGTTTCCTACGACCTTTTGTATGCGTTATTTAAATTTCAACCACTTTCACTACATAAAACTACCCTTCGTGTTCCTTACTTAGAGATTACGATAGACTTAGCAGCTTTTTAATTCACACATCAAATGAAACCTATGTTTACATTCACTCGCTCTGTTCGTTTATTTAACATATATGTATCTAATATTAGACCACTGTGATAAAATCAATGATCAACACACCAAAGTGGGGTGTTAAATCAAACGGGTTATTCTCATAAATCAATCAACCTTCTGACTTTGTAAAGGTTAAAATATTGGTCAATTCTTCTTAAAGAGATGAGATTTGGTATTTTTGCCTTATCAGTTTAAGTAGTCATGTAAGTAAATCAGCTAGATAATATTCTTGCTTGGAATTTTAGTGCAAGAACACAATGTAAAAATTCACAATTTGTGTTCAAGTGAATTTACTTATTGCGTTGCAACTTGGTCTTAGCTAACATAGATTAGATATGAGACACCGTCACATCCTGTGCGTATTTCAAGACGATATATGAATGTTGATGACCTGTGTAGTCTGGTTACTAACTTAGTGCAGCTCAAGTGGAATCTGAACCACGAAATATTGGTATATTTTTTCGCTAACTCTCAAGCCTGAGACTCACGCATCTCCCATGAGCAACACCTAACACAGACACCCCAGACTTCTCTCTAGGAGTGTACACGCTGATGGCGAATAATGAGTTTGTACGATTCTACAGGGTGGAACAAAATATGGAAACGCTTTCACAACAAAGTTATTTTTTCCATAGATAATTTTATGATTAAATTTTTTAAAATAATTGTGTCCCATAAAGTATAATTTTTAATCAGAATTATTTACATAAAATCATTAATAGCGGGGAAATAATATTGTTCAAATTAGTTACTTTGAAATTCAAATGACCACTAATCTGGAAAGGATAAACCTTTTGAAGTCTGGCAATAATTCCTCTTGAAAAGGCCTTTCATTTGATACCAAACTTACCTAGGGTTACGTTGAAGATTTTCGTTCAACTCCTCGTGAGCTGTCCCCCTGAAACGATGAAATGAAACAATGATCATATAGCTATAATATTTGACGTTTACAAGTGAAGTTATACAACAGTTGTGAAAGTGTTTCCATATTTTCTTCCACCCCATATATAAAGTAATTAGGCTGTTATGTTTACTAATTTAGGCTTTTAAAATATTTTTATATAAATGGGCTACAACCCTTAATAACTTCATACATTCATTAATAGTTATTTGGTGCCACTGTATACAGAGGGGGTGTTATAGATTGTCGGTATAGCTCTGTTATGGGATGTCTATTACCAACAACTCAGCTTAGTTATTAGTAAAAGTTATGTGAGTGAAGTATACTGATCCAACGTGTAGCATAACAGAATGGACAAGGGGTATCAATGAGTTTTCAGTTTATTTATAGAGCACTAATTTGTGAGATAGTTAATAGATTCTTTAAAAAGTAATAATTATTTTATTAAAATATAGTAACGGAGTAACGGCTCACTAAGTAGAACTATTACTATTTCATCATTTAACCACTAGTTCATATTACACGTATGTCTAGATTGTGATAAAATAATTTCAGCATGTTATAAATTGTAGGCTCAGTGACAAAAACATTATGTGAAAAAAAATCAGTGACAGAAATGTAATACTGTGGGATATCAGAAACAAGAAGGAAACAACATTCATTGTTTTAAAAAGTATATATTATTTACTGGTGTATTCATGTAAACGTCAATCACACATTGAATGATGTGTATTATTGTTTTGTGTACGGATTGGATAACCATAAAATATCGTCTGTAGCTAAAAAAAATATCTCCTTTAGGCAAGCTAAAATTATACCTACATCTGAGAAGAAGAAGAAGAAGAGAGAGAGGGAGAGAGAGAGAGAGGGAGAGAGAGAGAGAGAGAGAGAGAGAGAGAGAGAGAGAGAGAGAGAGAGAGAGAGAGAGAGAGAGAGAGAGAGAGAGAGAGAGAGAGAGAGAGAGAGAGAGAGAGAGAGAGAGAGAGAGAGAGAGAGAGAGAGAGAGAGAGAGAGAGAGAGAGAGAGAGAGAGAGAGAGAGAGAGAGATTATGAATCATCCCCAATAAATTACTTCTTCCACAGCTAAAGTTTTTAAATCAATATTACATTTTTAAAGATTTGAACATTTCAACAATTATTTATCACTCTATAAACATGGTTTTTCCTGGTAGGTCTATCAATTCCAAACCTGTTAAAATTTTCAGTGTTTTATATGCAATATATGCACTATAAGCGCAGTCGGATTGACGTTGTTTGCACTGATCTCCAAAAAGCATTCGACAGAGTCAGTCAATTAATTATCATGAATTACCTATTTTTAATTAATTATAATGAATTGAAACTATTTTGGTCTGTGTGATTCTCTTATGCATGTTTTCGTTTCTTAACTCAGGGGCAGAAATCAATTTCTTCTCTATGATGGCTGCAGATCGGAGCGTTTTAAATTCAAATCCGGGGTCCCTCAAGAATCGAACCTTGGTACTTTGTTCTTTATTTGATAATTGAAAACGTAAAACATTAAATATGAATGGTCAGCTTTTTCTATATGTTGATGACATAACACTCTTTAAGCGTATAAATAATCATTATCATCCATTTTTAAAGTAAGCTGACATCGATAGTCTGTATGTGGGGACGTACATATTTAAAATCGATAAGTGTTGTATTATATCTTGTTCAAATAAAATTCCGTAAAATGTCATACAATACAATTAAAATTAACGTCTTTCTATCAAATTCTCGGGTAAAAAATTGGGTAAACTTGATTTAAGACTCTCTTTTTCTGACTATGTAGTTGCAATTAGCATATTTTTTTCTGTCCTTGGGCTTATCCGAAGAGGAGGTATTATTCTCTTAATAATATTAATAGTTATTAATAATAAGGCATTGCATTCCTCATTGGTTGTATCTAAGTTAGAATATGGATCTGTTCTTTGGTTCCCGCATGATCTATATTTATTTGAACTGACTCTAAGCGTACTGAAACGTTTCTTAAAATTTATTTATTTTAAAGCATTTGGTTACCTACCACCAAACACCTGTGTTGTATTCGATGTTTGAACTACAGCAGATCGATTGAGCGTCAGAAGCAAGATGTTTTATCTGCGCGGGTCGACCGCTAATGTTTGCTGTGCCTCGACATAATGCACGCTATCGTAGCCTCTTCACCCCCAGCTTCCTTTGCATGAATCTGCAAACATTTTCTGTTTTTAAAAAATGCTTAAGTTATACAATTCGGTAGATATTAAATTTTTTTTAGTTCTACATACAGTATAGTTACGCAGTAATGTACGTAGGCGTGCTCAATAATTGGTTGAAAGTTATTTGTCACTATGTAATTTAATTGGTAAATTTGACGGAGGTATCGTTTTAAGATGTTACTTACTACCTTGCTTACGTACAAAAACTGGCAGAAAAAACTGAATGTGATTAAAATTGTTTCACTCGTTTTTTAGTTGCTAATTAAGTATTCTGTTTTATAAAATTGCCTATAACTCTATGATTTAAATACCTAGGCTTAACAATTATTTGCTGTTTCAAGACCATATTCCCATGTTATATTAGATTGAATTGCTGTACCTTAAATGTTACATTATGGTATATAGAAAATGGCCTTAAACAGGCATATAGAAAATGGTTACCGACACAGCTTAAGGAAGGGATGTTGATGGGTGAAATAGGAGGTCTCGCACTGTACACGCAGTTGTTACTCGATGGATGGGATGATCGACTGAGGCATGTGGAAAGTGGTTACCGATCCAAGTTAGGGGAGGTCTGTTGAGGGGTGAGATGGACCGTCTTGTGTTACCTATCTATATTGAGAGAGGCTTAGTTTATATATGTGCTACCATTTTTTAGATGAATCGTTTTTATACATAATATATTTGTCATATTATAAAAAAATCAGTAAAAAACCTATTATAAAAAAATGTTTGTCCAACATTTAATTGAATTGGAGTTACTTTGTGAGTAAAGTTACATAACCGTGATGTTTGTAAAATTGAATACATGAACCTAAATTGCTTTCAGAAATGAAACAATAATTTGCCTTGGGTGTAGGTACATTTTAAAAGGCATTCATAAATAAATGTGCAGGGACCTAAATTGTAATAGGAATGTAGATTTATGTTATCATTTTATCAAACACATATATTGAAACATATGGGAACTTAACATGTTGTATTTAATATAAATAGAATATAGTTGTATAATACTACTCGACATTAAAATGATAAAAATACTATGCTGGTAATAATGATTGGATATGGATTATATGTGCTTGAAATTCTTTAGCAAGCAATTATAATATACTAAGTTAGATGTAACAATAGTTCACACTTAACCATTTTAAACAACTTATGTACTCAATTTTATTTGACAATATTGTAATTTGTCCTATAATTTAAAGGAATTATCATTTTTCGCAGTTCAAATAGGTTTGAAAACCCTCTCTAACCCTTTTAAGTTTATCACATTCAAGAATCCTAACCACTAACTAGTATTGACCATTTGTTGTGGAAAAAGTACATTTTGTATGTTCATTGTGGATTTGTACTCATTAGGGTGTGGATGGTGGTACTGTACCACTTTTTTCATCTGGTTTTTATTTATTCAATTTTAGCCACTTGAATTGAGGAAATGATTAGAAAAAGAATAAACAATAGGTGTCATTTTCAATATCTTGAACTGTACTAGCTGACCCAGCAATGCTTCGCTATTACAAAAATTAGATTGTTGGTAGTATAAAGAAAGCGCACGCGTGCTTTAATAAGCCTACTAGGTTTATTTTGAAAGGAGTGCCATCCTCAGTCGATATCCCATCTATCAAGTAACAACTACGTGTACGTAATTGTAGCAAACAGGTAAACTGAGCTGCACTCAATATAGATAGGTAACCCGAGACTTCCTATGTCACCCCTCAACACCCCTCCACTAATTTGAGCCCGTAGCCACTTTCCACATGCCTCAGTCAATATCACATCCATCAAGTAACAACTACGTGTTGTGTAGTTGTAACAGACAGGTAACTGAGCTGCACTCAATATAGATAGGTGACCCGAGACTTCCTATCTCACCCATCAACACCCCTACACTAATTTGAGCCAGTAGCCACTTTCCACATGCTTCAATATCCTCTCCATCAAGCAACAACTACTTGTAGAACATATAGGTAAACTGAACTCCACTCAATATAGATAGGTAACCCGAGACGTTCCATCTCACCCCTCAACACCCCTCCCCTAACTTGGTCCGGTAACCACTTTCCACATGCCTCAGTCAATATCACATCCATAAAGTAACAACTACGTGTAGAGAGGTAAACTGAACTCCACTCAATATAGATAGGTAACCCAAGACCTCCCATCTCACCCCTCAACACCCCTTCCCTAACTTGGACCGGTAACCACTTTCCACATGTTGAACTACCATAAACACAATTTAAAATGACCCTAGAGCCTCTTGAATATTTATTTATGTATGCTATTTATTGTTGTATAAAATTTGTTTCGTGTTTGTTTTGATTTTTACGTAACGTATGCCTGTTACTTCACCATTTTAATACTTGTCAGAGTTAATAGGATTAACAGTAAACCTTTATCAATGTTGAGAGTTCTTTACTACCCTTAAGAATAACATTTCGAAAAGTTCATTCTTAGTGGATGATACAAAATCTGACTACCTTCCAAATTTCATAAAAATCTTGTCAGCGATTTAAGAGATGAGTGAGTATATCGCTTTTGGATTTCATATATTAATATTATTAAATCAAACTCTTATATTTTTTAGGTTTATAAATATAACATAGAACTAAGTCATTCTTATTTTTTTTATAATGTATTATTTTCTATTGTTATGTTCCATTGTGTCAAATTTATAAACCTAAAAAAAGTGATAAGGTAATATATAATACAATTTATAACGACACCAAATGTCCCAATACTCTAGTAGTTGAAATTTAATCTAAATTAATTGTTATTTTTGGTTTATTAAAGAAATTATTAAATTAGTAAAGTAATTACTGTATTTGTAAAAAAAAGGGGATAAAAATAAACATTTTTCTAAAAAAAATTATAAACAAATATGTTGTTTTGAAAAATTTTAAGTTTAACATTGTACATTGATAAATAAAACTAGAGTTTTTATTTGAATTTAAGATTGGCCTTATAAAGAGAACCTAATAAAATAGGGCGGCAGACGTAACATGTTAAAGGTGACATTTGAATCACCACTAGTGACTGGTAGGAGCACCGTGTGCAAGGACACGATCAATGGTTGTCTTAAGGTTTAATACAACAACAGCCTCTCGATGACCCATCCAAGGAACAGACAACCTCAATTTTGCTTGACGCCGATATGTTGCAATAACTTCAAGAACCATAAATGAAAACAGGATTACTATAACAAGGTCTACAACATTTCGACTGTAAGATCAAGCCCAAAGACGACCCTCTGCCAATTAATTTCCCCCTTAAAGCTCCTTCTTTTCTACATTTCCATTAGTCCATTACTCAGTTTTTCAACAAGAAGAAAGAGGTGTTCAAAAACGGCGTTCCTGGACACAAACAATAAAGACTATGGCTGAGACGATACAAGACGACCTCAAACAATTAATTCCTCTCTAAGTTCCTCCCCTCCCTTGCCTCTATTTGTCATTAGCTCGGGTTTGTAACAGGATGAAAGAGGTGTTAACAAACGATGTTCCTGGACACACACAATAAAGGCTAAAGCCGAGACGTGACAAAGACGACCTCAAACAATTAATTTCCCCTCAGAGTTCCTCCCCCACAGCACTTTCCTCTGTTATTGTCACTGACAGCTAGAAGGAAGAGTTGGATATCTTGAAGGAATGAACTATTTTCAAGTTCGACGATATTTAACTTTCCTTTCAAAATGCTACATTTTTCATTTACACTAACTTACTAATTGTGCGTTTACCTTGAAGAATCCCAATCAATCGTAATTCATATAGTGACTCAATATATTTTGATAATGACCCGATTATATTGACTGAGCACAAGTATTTGAAAGGAATAGTACAAAATGAATGCAGTTTTGTTGTTTGAGTCTTGTAGTTTATCATGTCCTGTTAGGTTTGAAGGCATTTGAATATTGAAATTTCAACCAAAAAACTTCAGCTACTCCATTTCATATTAATCCAGTTTCGGTACCAAACTTTTGACATCGTTCTTTGACAATATGACCTTTTTTATATCTACAGGGATGTTTTTTTGTATCTAGGAGCCCATTTTTTAAAATTATTTAATATTTAACTGCAACAGTTAAATTTAAATTTAAAAAAATATACATTTTAATATTTAACTCCATCCTTGGTTAGCATTTCTATAACTCCTGACAAACATTCCTTTAACAGTGTTCTCAAGTTAATAATTGTTCCCTAGACAAGCCTCCGACCTGGCGTTTACTTTGTGACTACTAATAAGGTCGTCGATTATTATTAGACCAGTTGTCGTCCTTCCCCTCATCCACAAACCATTGTCTGAGCTGAACTACAATAACAGTTGACTCTCTCTTTCCCGTTTGCCCACCAATCAGTGCGTTTATCTGTATCTGACGCCCGCATTTTGCAGTTGAACACTACTTCACTTACAGACATATGTCATGTTTTTAAGTGTGTCTTTCACATTTTTATACGCTTTACAGGACGAGTTTGATTAAATCCCCATCAGATTAGATATTTTATAAATTATTTTGGTTCATTTAAATCAAATTATGACAATAGTTTTTTTTTTTTTTTTTAATAAAGAAAAATAACTCTAGAAAAATACGTTCTCTTTAAAAAAAGGCCAAGTTTAATTCCGTGCGTTCATAAATAAAGCTGTAATATATATCCTAATTTGATGTTGACCCCATTGCGACTCAAATCAAGTATGCGGAATCCTAAGAAGGACATTAGGCATTAGGTGTAAGCGAATCACACCCGCCACCCTTGAATCAGATCTAAAACCTTAAAAGCTTATTATTGAAACGACAGTCACCAAGTAAGACTTAACTAAATTGGACTGATGCCTTAACACAAGTTAACTTTTATCTTCTTATTAATAACAACATCTATACATCGTGAGATAATGTTTTTTATCATTATATGGCTGTCAAAATAACTAGTTATAAAATTATCTGCTGGTATTTGTACACAAAACTATCGAAATTTATTTTTAAATTGTAGTTTCAGACCTTTTAAATGTAATAATGGTACACACCTTTTATGTTTTATTTATACAGGTTTCTGCTACAAATAAACTAAAAAATCTTGCTTGAAAAAGATCGCCCAAAGAAATTAGTTTTAGATTGAGTTATATATTCAATCCAAACCCAATTAGTTTACAATTTTGTATTTTATTACCAGATCTTGAATTTTATTACCAAATCTCAGTTATAAGCTAGCTTAACCGAGCTTATATTACATTAACAGTTCGAAAGAAGAAATGGAGATTGGAGCTTTAAAGCTGAAAGTAATTATTTTCCGTTGAGTAAGCCTCAATTTAGTAAATTGACTCCTCTTTCATTGCCTCACACTTATATTTCTAAAGTATTCTTTTGATTTTAATCTCTGTAATGAGCTACAATAATTTCTGAAAATGTAACTTATCATAAAATAATAATAATAAAAAAAAACTATTTACATAAAAACATACACTTATAGATGACTATGTTGCATTAAGTTATATTATTTATTTAAGTATTTAAACCGGATTTCCATGATTTAAACAATTGATATTTTACAATTTTTAAATGACTCAAAAAACCAACCCACATCATTTTATCATATAAATGATCTATTAGAGTCCTTTTTTAAAATGCAATCCTGAAAGTGGACTATAAATATCAGTTCAGTATATATTTTTACCAGTAATATAATAACACCAATGCCTTCTTTGAATTAATTATTGTTATTACATTTATTTTGATAAACATAATATTTTACCCATCTCGATCGATTTTAATGTAGTAGTCCTTCAAACTACACAACACAAACGAGTCAATTAAGGATGAATGGTAATTTATTTCTTATCATTTATAATTTTTTGCCAATGAGAGCTATTTTTTAGAAAATATATACATTTTTCGGTAAATTATCGTTCAGGACAATAAAGAACGTCTAGGAACATTTTACAAAACAAGTTTATGATGGCTCCCTGAAATATGAATATATAAATTAAACTACTTGAACATTAAAACTGTGCCTTAACTTTGTATAAGAAAATGGTTAACTTAAGCTTTAATTTTTATAAAATGTGAATACTCGTCTTTAAAGTCAAACCATTCATTATATAGTTTATGATGGATTAATGAAAAGGAAATGTACAAGATAAGAATGATTGTACTATCTAATAAAAATCAAAATATCATCATCCAAAAAACATAATGAGAGTATTCAATGCATATTTTTGAGTAGTGGTAGAACGTTTAATTCATATTGTCAGAATTTTAAACCCAAAATCTGAAAATCAATAAAATTAAGAAACGTGTAAGGTAATTACTAAATAACACTAACATTTGTAATATACTAAGGTTAAGGTCACAGTTAACGTTCTCCTCCGAAAAAACACTACATGTATGGTAATTATGGAGAGCGTCGGAAATTTAAAATTAACCTTTAAATTTAAAGGTTCATTTAAAAGATCCAGTCTACTCATAAACGTACTTAATGATGTAAAATTGTCTTAAAAATCAGTACATTAGTTACTCTGTGGTAAGCGAACTGATTCTTTTGCCACAGCAGATTTTTTAACAGTATTAATTTTTTTTCTTAAACGTAAAACATGTTCAAAATACTTTAAAAGTTCTCAGGCACTTATAGAACAATAAAAATAAGTGTAATTGATCTCAGTGCACTTCTTTTATAGTGCTAACAAAAAGGTATGAAAAAATTACGGTCAAAAGCAATTTGTAGATAATTTTTGTGTCGTATGTCTTACGGATCAGTAAGACACAAAATCGATAAAAAACAATTAAAATATAACTTATACAATATATATATATATATATATAAATATGTATATATTTATTTTTGCTTAACTAGATTATATATAATCTAGACAGAGTATAGTTTCATAAATTACTAGCGTATGACATCAAACTTAAAAATCCGTATATTGTAAAGAAAAGTTATATGAACATAATACAAAAAAACGTATATTTAAATAAACCTTTTACTCAAGCAGGGAATCTAATGACTTGGTAACAGCTAATGGAGTGAGACGTAGTGGTTCAGTAATGGAAGGGCAAGGTTCACCCTTGTCGCTTCGTCAAGGGTAAATATCACTGAGAGAGTTTTATGATTGATGTCGCATAAACAATCATGTGACCAATTATTATGTTTATGACACAAAAAGTTAAAGTAATGTCCCATTGGTCTTTGACTGTATTTTAAAAAGTCTGTAAATGGCATTTAATTTTTTGTGTAACGGATTAATGTTTTAAACTTAACATAACAATGCTACATAAAAAATGTATTTTTTGAAGCAACTATAATTAGCTTACATTTTTAAAAAATTTGTTTAAGTCTGTTTTCGTTAATAAATGTTGTAATATATATTCTCTAGACTGATTTCCTAAACCATCAATAAACATTACCCTATAATTAAAATGATTTAACGCTTGTGAGGTGTATTTTAGATGGATAGTAGCGTTAAAATGTCCATGATGTGGACATTGGTAGTCAAGATCAAATCAAATCAAATCTAATACTTCATTGCCAGGAACATTAAAATAAATGCATAGCAATTGTCAAGACTATACTAACTATAATTTTTACCATATACACCACAGTAACACCTCAGTCATACATACATTGTATCCTCCATTTACTCATGCCAATCCCCCCCCCCCCCATCATCGGTTGTAAGTCTTTAATTATGTGGTCTCCCAGTCATATGCCATAAACTCATCACAGGTATAGAACGCCTGTGACGCTAAACAGCGTTTGAGACGAGTTTTTAACACCTTGGGCTTTGGGGCATTTCTAATTGAATCTGGCAACTTGTTAACAAATCGGACACCCGCATATAAGGGCAAGCGTTCGTGAACTACCGTCCTGTGTCTCCCAGTTCGGTAGTTGTCCCTGCCCCTCGTATTGTACGTATGTATGTCTCGTCCCCTTATCATGTTTCCCTTAGAGACATAAAATAAGGTTGTTTCCTTATTTTCCCTAACGAGAAAATAAAGATAGTAGTGAAAAAAAAGATACTATAGCATACTGACCAATCACGCACACACACCTACACGCAACAACATACTAATAGTATACTGACCAATCAAGCACACACACTTACACGTTACAACATACTAATAGCATACTGACCAATCACGCACACACACCTACACGCAACAACATACTAATAGCATACTGACCAATCACGCACACACACTTGCACGCAACAACATACTAATAGCATACTGACCAATCACGCACACACACCTACACGCAACAACATACTAATAGCATACTGACCAATCACGCACACACACTTGCACGCAACAACATACTAATAGCATACTGACCAATCACGCACACATACTTACACGCAACAACATACTAATAGCATACTAACCAATCACGCACACACATCTACACGCAACAACATACTAATAGCATACTGACCAATTACGAACACATACCTACACGCAACAACATACTATAGCATACTGACCAATAACGCTCACATGCTTACACGCAACAACATACTAATAGCATACTGACCAATCACGCACACACACCTACACGCAACAACATACTATAGCATACTGACCAATCACGCACTCACACCTACACGCAACAACATACTAATAGCATACTGACCAATCACGCACACACACCTACACGCAACAACATACTAATAGCATACTGACCAATCACGCGCACACACTTGCACGCAACAACATACTATTAGCATACTGACCAATCACGCACACACACCTACACGCAACAACATACTAATAGCATACTGACCAATCACGCACACATGCTTACACGCAACAACATACTAATAGCATACTGACCAATCACGCACACACACCTACACGCAACAACATACTATAGCATACTGACCAATCACGCACACACACCTACACGCAACAACATACTAATAGCATACTGACCAATCACGCACACACACCTACACGCAACAACATACTATAGCATACTGACCAATCACGCACTCACACCTACACGCAACAACATACTAATAGCATACTGACCAATCACGCACTCACACTTGCACGCAACAACATACTAATAGCATACTGACCAATCACGCACACACACTTACACGCAACAACATACTAATAGCATACTCACCAATCACGCACACACACCTACACGCAACAATATACTAATAGCATACTGACCAATCACGCACACACACTTGCACGCAACAACATACTAATAGCATACTGACCAATCACGCACACACACTTACACGCAACAACATACTAATAGCATACTGAACAATCACGCACACACACTTGCACGCAACAACATACTATTAGCATACTGACCAATCACGCACACACACCTACACGCAACAACATACTAATAGCATACTGACCAATTACGAACACACACCTACACGCAACAACATACCATAGCATACTGACCAATCACGCACACATGCTTACACGCAACAACATACTAATAGCATACTGACCAATCACGCACACACACCTACACGCAACAACATACTATAGCATACTGACCAATCACGCACTCACACCTACACGCAACAACATACTAATAGCATACTGACCAATCACGCGCACACACTTGCACGCAACAACATACTAATAGCATACTGACCAATCACGCACACACACTTACACGCAACAACATACTAATAGCATACTCACCAATCACGCACACACACCTACACGCAACAACATACTATAGCATACTGACCAATCACGCACTCACACCTACACGCAACAACATACTAATAGCATACTGACCAATCACGCGCACACACTTGCACGCAACAACATACTAATAGCATACTGACCAATCACGCTCACACACTTAAACGCAACAACATACTAATAGCATACTGAACAATCACGCACACACACTTGCACGCAACAACATACTAATAGCATACTGACCAATCACGCTCACACACTTGCACGCAACAACATACTAATAGCATACTGAACAATCACGCACACACACTTGCACGCAACAACATACTAATAGCATACTGACCAATCACGCTCACACACTTACACGCAACAACATACTAATAGCATACTGAACAATCACGCACACACACTTGCACGCAACAACATACTAATAGCATACTGACCAATCACGCTCACACACTTGCACGCAACAACATACTATAGCATACTGACCAATCACGCTCACACACTTGCACGCAACAACATACTAATAGCATACTGACCAATCACGCTCACACACTTGCACGCAACAACATACTATAGCATACTGAACAATCACGCACACACACTTGCACGCAACAACATACTAATAGCATACTGACCAATCACGCTCACACACTTGCACGCAACAACATACTAATAGCATACTGACCAATCACGCTCACACACTTGCACGCAACAACATACTAATAGCATACTGACCAATCACGCTCACACACTTGCACGCAACAACATACTATAGCATACTGACCAATCACGCTCACACACTTGCACGCAACAACATACTATAGCATACTGACCAATCACGCTCACACACTTGCACGCAACAACATACTAATAGCATACTGACCAATCACGCTCACACACTTGCACGCAACAACATACTATAGCATACTGAACAATCACGCACACACACTTGCACGCAACAACATACGTATAAAGCTATTGTAAAGCTAACTCAGATTGAAACATCAACTGGTCCATACAGTTAGGTTTAGGCTTATTTCATATGAACTAAACACTAAGTAGGGTTTATGAAACCGTTTAATCAAAAGCTCCTTTAAGCCGTTGTATGTGTGAAATAAATTTCAACGCAAGGAATCCTGACATATTATAGCCAAGTGATAAATCATATTTAAGGACGGTGTTCTCTGCCAGAACAATTTGTTTCAATATCACCCTACAGTGAGCCGAGTCTTAGTGGTAAATTCAATTTACATTATAAAGTGACGTCTTTAATACAGTAAGATATATGTCCCTCGCGTAACAGAGCTCTTACATTGTGTCTAAACATTAATTACACTTACTGAATAAGTCGAATACATTAAACATTCACGGTAAACACAGAGAAAGAGGACTGCATCAATTTGAGTTATAAAAATGTGTTCGGAAACCGAACCAACCATCTTACTTCTCCTCTAATAGCGTTTAGAAGGGAACTCGTCACTGTGCAGACTTGTATATTGCATTAATAATTTAATTAGGATAATCGTGACTGTTGATTTTCTGGTTGAATACTGTACTTGTACACACGTCTTTAATTAACTGCAAAATTTGAAGCATTCAAGTTTTTAAACTATGTTATGTGAGTTATGAACGTTACGTTTTCTATTATTTCACCTACAAACTCCCAAGCTATTTGATCTCAACACTATAAAGGTTGAATATATATTTTTCTTCTCAAGATTTAAGGTTCTCTTGATATTTAGTCATTGTCTGAACTATTACGTAAAATGACCATTAATCTGATTGCCTGATATTTTTCTCTCTCAAAATCAATATAGTAATTAAAACTTTAAACTTAAAATATCTTTATGTACAAAATTGAGTGGTTTCCTGCTATATTATTTTAACTAATAATGTACGATCTTTGACATAATATTCAACTTCAATAAATTTTAAATCCATTTTGTTTGTTTACAGTGTTATGTAAATATCGTCTTCACAAATATAAGTTGTGGTACATGCATTTTCCAGTAAAAGGTACATCACATGCAAATTTTAGTTTCATTCACAGCAAAACCAATCAATATGTACAGTCAACATTTCATAAATATTGAAAACAATACAGGTATAACTTGTTGTGACAGGGACCAAATAATAACAGAATCCAGTGAGGAATGGGACTTGTCGTCAACAATAACTCCTGGGAATAAATCTTGGCTTTACTGTAAATACAGATAATAAAGGAAGAACCCCATTTTAAAGTTACAAAACCTCCTCCACGTAATAAAAATTTCAGCAAATTGGGCCTTATTTATTCTCAAGCTTAATCACATTTACTGTATGCTTACTTAATAAATTTATAAATACGAATTAAATGTATCCCTGAATGAAAAGTAATATCCCAACAATTTATATTATTTATTGAGCAATATATTATGATGTAGATTAACTCATTTAACTCTCCTGTAGAGTTAAGAGTTAAGAGTAAGAAATATTGTCTCATAAACTACATAGGAATCTTCTACTTCTCATAGGCTTTGGTTCTCCATAAGTACAACATTAGTTTAAAATAAATATTACAGCTTTATTTATCAATGCATAGTTTGGGACTTGGCCTATTTTAAAAGATAATGACATTGTCTAGAGCCCGTTTGGATTAGAATTAATTCGATCCTCTAATATATTTTATAAATCCAAAAACCGTAGCCCGATTCTTTTTTTAATAAACCAAAACCAGTTCGAAAAAATCTAATATCATGGGACTCTAGTCATTATTATCCTATAAAGTATGCTAAAATTAAAAATATATATGTTAGAAAAATGTAGCCGAGAAACATTTTTAGGTTAAGTCATCTAGAAACGCAGGCGTCAGCTACTGATAAGCGCGCTGCGCTGACTGGTGGGTAAGCAGGGAAGAGAGTCAATTGCCACCATTGTTCAACTCACACAATGGTTTGGGAACGGACGAACATATGCCAGCCGGTCTTCTGATAGTCGATGGAGTTACAAGTATTTCCAAAGTAAACACCAGGTCTCTACCAGTTCTTACTTAAAAGGACTGTTAAAGAATGGATTTTACTTTGGCTGATAATGTATTAAAATAAAACTATAAATAATGCAATAGCTACTTTTTATGGCAAACCATATTCATATTTATTTTAATATAGCTAAATACTTCATGAATAATTGGCAATTTCCCAGTAGAAAAGGAGTGCCAGCGTCACTTTACAACACAATAAACTCACAGCACTTGACCTCTTTTACGACATAGGGTCTTGTAAACTTTCTTTGTGATACATTTTATATTGTGTTATTTATTTAAGTTAAAAGTCCTTAAAATTAGTTTAGATAAATTATCGATGCAATTTAGATAAATTACACTTTATTTTAAAGATTGTTTTATCTTCTCTTTAAAACATAAAGTGACGCCCAACCTTTTAAGCCCTACCTCTGCTCCTTAGAAATTTAAACTTGTCACGTGATGTAGACGGGGTAGAAGTCCCTTTATTTTTGGGGAAACACGGGGAGGATATACGATGGTGGGGTCGATGAAATAAGGCTTTTGTGATCAGTCAATTATCAGTTTTTATCCTGGACAGCTAGAATTTGAAAACGGAATTTATATTATATTGTAACGAGCTATAAGCTATTATGTCAATAATAAATAATAATAAAAAAGGGATATAGAAAGAGATTAAATTGTGATTTTTGTGGCTAATTTGTTCTTCTAAATTTGATGCTTCATTCAATTCTTGAAGACATAGGTTTTGGGCGTGCAAAGTATGTAAGTGTTTAAGAGCTTTAATGTATTTGGTACAAGAATCAATATCTGTGTTAATTTTTTTTACAAAAACATTTAAATCTAGCTAAAATTGTTTCCTAGTACTATTTTGCATATTTATTATTTATTACAAGCACTATATTTCTTTTCCCTAAACACAGGCAATATTTCAGATGGAAACTGTAAGATTATTAAATGGGAAGATATTTAGATATACTAAAAACCAACTTAATGTAAAATTAATTAGTACAGTTTCACTCCCTCCTTAAGTTAATTGGATACTAAGGAAAGTTAATCTACTGTTCTCAAGAGTCGAATGACACCACGTTGTCTTGGTTGCTAGGATACCGGTTTGAGATAAAAAGAGAACCAGACAGTCTGGGTGGTGAAAAGCTGTTTTGTGTTGTTGAGGGACGGAGGGGGAGGGGTTCTAACATCGTTAGCGGCTACAGACGACAGATTGAGTCTTACTTTCCCATTGAAATAAATATTTTGTAGTTATTTAATATGCTACCTGTTATTCTACTCTATGAATTGAAATATATTTATAAATAGTATTTTAATTAGCATAATACGTGTTGGTATGTACACAGTACAAGTAAACGTTACACAACACAAATTTTATTACAATATAAGCACAAAATGCACAAATATATTACTATACAAGTACAATGACAATATTGTTATTTTGTGACTATACAATATTTGTGAATTTTGTACTTGTATTGTAATATATTTATGCATTTTGTGCTTATATTGTAATAAAATGTGTGTTGTGTGGCGTTTACGTGTACTGTATATATTTATAGTTAACCTTAATAAACGAATAAAATATTTTAAAATTATTTTGTGAGGGAGATTAGGTTATTGAATTCAAAATCACTTAGCCATTATTTAGAGTTGTTTTGGTTTTTCCTTTTTATCAAAAATAGTCTATGTTGACAAAATACATACAGGAGAAAAATCAAATACAATATATCATTATAGAATATTTCAGCAAGCATATAGCTTTTAACAATTGTATTTTTGAGTTCCTATTAATATATTTGATATGGACCCACCCTCCCATGCTCCAAAACAATGAGTATAATGGTGTTTTGATATCTATGATAATCTTACAAATATGTTTTCGAGCCTTAACAATGTAATATTTTCAAATAACGCAGGTCACGAATATGTTTTTCACGTAGAGTACGCGTACAAGGAGTAGGCCTACAAGGTGTACATTGTACAACTCCCTCCTGGAGAGCTAGGCTTCATATACGGCTTAGTAACACCCACTTCTAATCACTTCCAAGGGTTTTCGAAAACTATAAGATCGTTTTGGAGGTGGCTGTCAGATTACATCTCTTCTCCTCTTACCTCTTCTCTTCCTCTTATCGTAATTAATGTAACCTAGTAACATTCACTCGTTCATTCAAACATATCTACCACCGTGTTTTTCGATCCACCAAACATCCTATGCAATATAAGTGTTTTAATGCTATTTACTTCAGTATTAAATGTATAAACAGAAACACATGGAAAATAATATTTAAATTGAGTTTTAGTACAAGACGTAAATACAACAAAAATCATAAAGTATTTTAGTAATTTCAATAAATATTGTTTCCTAATATATACAAGTAAACATATAAGAAGTTTTCATTCACCCTGTATGTGTATGGGCGGGCGGGTGGGTCAATACCACTGTATGTGTATGGGGAGAGGGTTACCGACCCTATGTGTATGTTGGTCAACGACCATCCAAGCTTTTCAAAACAGTTGTTACAAATGATATTTATTTGTCAATTTATGTTAAATTATGGATTGAGAATTCCCGTCGAAACAAAGTTGAAGGTTTTGTAAATATATATAAATATGTATTTTAGATTGTTTGATTCATGTAAATGTATATTATTTTCCACATTGTATAATATGTAAAAATTCAATAGACTATGTATACACAATGATCTATATTAAAACCAATCGTAAAGATTATATTCTGCTGGCTATGGAATAGGGGTTTCATTAAAATAATGTATTCTCATTATTTTACATAACATATTTAATTAGGTTGTGTTTTATAATTAAAACACTGGTGAATTATTCTTAATAATTCTGTTACAGTTGGGCTGAAAAATACGTGAAAGTACGTTTTTTACCCTTTAATTTTGGCTGTGTTCAGTTAGCTTTATTATGGTCATCACTGGGTATTTTTTGTTGTAATTAAAAATAGTTAAGAAGAAAAATTCTACTAAAGACATGAACTTGCTAATGAAAGATCATAAGTTTTACGAAGTAACTGAAGGATATTATATCACGTTCTGCATCTCGATTTCCCCTTTCTTTGATTCTAAGTATTTTTAAAAGGTGATACTATTTTTAAAAAGTGAACAGAAGAAAATCTGTTTAATATCTCAGGAAAGCTTAAATAAATAATAAATATGAAAGTCCATTTCACATCAATTTAAATTACTAGGAAATCAGCAGGGACGGAGATAGCTGCAAGATAGGCTTGTTTTGTATTTCTTTACAAACGTTGTCTCTTTACTGAAATTGTACTTCGCTACTTTCATCGCTTATGTAAACATTGAAAAACTCGTTATCAAAGACTAAAGCCGGTGGAGGGAATCGATCCCGGTAAAGTATGACTAAAGGAGCCAAATTCATACCTGATTTTATTTAAATTCAGGTTGAATATTTTGATAAAAACCTCCCTATGTTAAAACGTGTGCAACCATGGAGTTCTTCAAATATAATGTTTCATATAAAACATTACCTCCATTGAACTTATTTACTGTCTGTGTTCTAGGGGGGGTTTGGTAACATTCACACCAACCGCTCGGTACCTTGATGAAGTGCTACGAAAATATTTGCTTTATAGTATTAATTGGTTTAAATATAAGACTATTGATATAATAATTGTGTTTATAAGTGATGTTTATACATATTATCAATAAGGGATGTCCTGTAAGGAAAGTCTGATGATGGATGTAATAGAATTTTCAAAAACAATATAATTGACAAAATGTGCGTAAATCAATGACAATTAGTTGTAGTTTAATATAATATATTAAGAATTGACAAAAGTAATAATTATCTAGAACTTCCAGTAATAATTTAAATTTTCTTATATATATATATATATATATATATATATATATATATATATATAAAAGTAGTATAAGAGCTTTATACTTTGAGAAATAGCAGGACACCCGCAACAATATGTTTATAGACCTATTTTATTTTTTTTCTTTTCTCATGTTAAAGTTTGTTCAATAGTAACTGTATAAAGGTTTTCCTAAATGTGCTGTAAATAATTATTCATTAATTAACAACGCTTCTTCAACACGCGTTAGTTTGATTAAAGACACTTTTGACAAGATGTAGCAATACGCATAAGTGGTTTTGTTTTCAATTAAATGTAAAAAAATTAAGTGAAATAAATATTGTTGATATTTTAAAACAATTATAATATAAAAATAGCAATACACTCTAAAAAATCAAACTTTATAAACTGATGAGAATAAATTGAATACTGCTTTTAAATTTACCCGAATCAGGGCTGCAGAACCTTACTTTGGAAACTTTGGCACTTTCTTTGAGCCCAAACTACGTGATTTGACTGTAGATATTCCAAAGCGGAGTTTTAAATCTCCAATGTTCAGTACAAAGGAACCCAACGTTTCACAGCTTGCAGTAAACCAGTTAGTATGGAATTGATTATGATGGAAAAGTACTGTTGGACGTGTTGATAATTACGAGAATTTTGAATGAAATTTCGATCTGTTACAGCATAAGCCTTTTTTAAGAAATAAATATGAAATAATATATAAACAGCAAAAGAGGTGGCAAGACTGGTTTAACATTTAGACAACCAAATGTACAATTAATACATGTTAAACAAAACATATAATCACTCACAACATTTAAATACAAGTTACATATCTAAACACCTGTACGATCTGAAGAACGTTCGGAGGGGACTGCCAACGTCGTACATGTGTTGGTGGATGGGAGGGCTGTTAAGGGTGTTTGCCCAACCGGCTCAGATCGGCGCTGGATGAAGGTTAGTTTAACGTTTCACCGCCACTGTCGCCACGAGCAGCAGAGTGAATGCCTTGCTGTTGGCACGGGAGAGCAACATCACTCTTGCTACGTGTCCGGAGCACAACCTGGAATAACTCAATAATTTATTGAAAACTTTATCAATAAAAATATTGTGTATTATTAATCTACTTTTTCAGCCAAAGATACTTGTACTAATTTCAACTCGAAATTCGTACCGATGTCATTTATCAAATAATAATTGATTACATTTAAAAAAATATTATTTTTATTATTAGTTTTAATTTACTCTAGGTTTGTTAGTAATATTTGTCCGCTATATTCTAAAAATTTTAATAAAATATATCACACGGTTTGTTAATGAGTTAGGAACCAAGAAAGGCCAAATTAGCCACATCTCAATAAAAAAATATTTTTCAATTTTTTACCTCAACACACTTGCTACTTGTAACAAAACAAACAATTTTATTTATTTTTTTAAAATTCAAAAATAACTTTCAATCGAACACCCTTAAGGGAATAACTCAGTCGTACAGGTAGTACTACATGTCATTGAACTATATGTACACTAGAGAAAGGCCACTCTGCTGCTGCCTCACATACTTATCAAATACTTTACAGAATGAAAACGTATTATCATTAGTTAGGAAGTGATTAAAAAACTCACCTCCCTCACTTGTAAATTGATCAAAATTATTCTCTAAATTCAGTTATATCGAAACTAAGGTCGTCCGTTTACCCGTAATAAAGGTATAGGATTATAGAAGTTCAAGATAGTAGAGCAGTCTAGATAATCTGATTAGAGAATATCCGATAAATGTTAATTATTAAAATCCAATTACGTGTTAGTGTCAGAGATTAGCATTTAGTTTATGCATAATTAGGTCGTGCATCAGCCAGTAATTAGGGCCTTTTTGGGATTATAGACTAACATTTTAAGTCGGAGTAACATTTTCATTTTTGATTTTGAGTAAATAAAAAATTCAATTTAATATGCGAGGCACTTCAGCCATGTTTTTATATTTTATAAATTACAGTTTTTAAATTAAATACTAAGAAATATAAAAAAGTTCAGCTTTATTAGATGTTTAAAAAATCAATCAATTAAAAGAAGATTCAATAGAGAAGTTTATTATTCTATTTCATCCCTGTTTATACAAATTGCTTAATTATTTACAAAAATTCAACTCTACCTTCCCAACTAAATTGTATTATGATGCTACGTAATCTTTAATTGAGAGTCGAATATAAACTTAGCTAAAGAACTGTATACAGTATACGATTTATTAATAATGTCAAACTAACTACCCAAGCAATTCTCAGTAGTTTGTTATATTTTATTTCAAAACGAATTAGTATTTTCCTTTATAGAAAGAATGCATTTACAGAGTTGGTAAATTGATTTTAAACAGTTAATAAATAAAATTTGATCAAAATCAATAGTAGTTAGAAACGTATAATTTAAATGTAGTGGTTTAAGTAGAACTGAGTTATGATAATTTCACGAAGTTCCATTCAACAAATTTGTAGTTCCCTGGAAATAAACCTTTTAATATTATTGCATTTTAACTTTACCCATAATCCCTCTTCTATCGACGTTGGGGTTACAGAAACTCTAAAGTGCAGACACATTTTAACTTTACCCATAATCCCTCTTCTATCGACGTTGTGTTTACAGAAACTCTAAAGTGCAGACACATTTTAACTTTACCCATAATCCCTCTTCTATTGACGTTGGGGTTACAGAAACTCTAAAGTGCAGACACATTTTAACTTTACCCATAATCCCTCTTCTATCGACGTTGGGGTTACAGAAACTCTAAAGTGCAGACACATTTTAACTTTACCCATAATCCCTCTTCTATCGACGTTGGGTTTACAGAAACTCTAAAGTACAGACACATTTTGACGTATTAAATGAAATATATAAATTGTATATGAAAGCTTTACACAATTGAAACAGCTAAACTTAAAAAAAATTAAGACAATCTAATGTATGCCTACTTAAATATGATATTTTTAACTCCCTAGTAAATATTTACGATGTTTTAAGCAATGTATATTTTTTAGGTTTGAATATCTTAAAACTGCTAATCAAAAGACAATGAAACTTTAAATTATTTGTTATTTCACAATGTGAAATGTGTTTTTCCCATACCATGATTCAAAACATGTCCATAAAAATGTTATATTATTATTATTATTATTCATTATTCATTTATAAGACGCCTATCATACAGATATGGTCGAATATGAGGGGTGAATGAGTGTGATGAGTGTAGGCATTATTACTATCTAATTTCGACTTAACTCAGAAAGGACTGTTTATTAATAGCCCAATAGCCAGGGGCAACTATGGGACCTACAGCTTTACGTGGAATCCGAACCACGTAGTGTTGATCTGATTTTCAGCTAACTGACAAGTGTGACACTCAGTTCTCTTTCCTACACATCCTGATCATTGACTACCATCCAACATGGACACCTCAAACTTCTCTATTAATGTTCAAGTCGATGGCAGCCATCGAGCGGACGCCGTGTCAGTATTAAGAGGAACGAACATAGAACCTATCATTTTTTAATTGATCCCCATAAATATTATGGTTGAATGATGTTGGAGGAATGAAATTTAATTCTAAACTATGTATTACAGTTCTAAAAACACGCTTAAGTACGATAAAACAAATAACTCATAGTTATACAAAGAGTGCCATTCTTTATCCAAAGGTCAGTTTGTTACTGAGACTTAAGTGAACTATCATTAAGATCGGTTTTCAGTCCAGTTGTTCATATAACTCTAGTTTTGAATGGATTAGTTTAAGCAATTTATCATTTTTAGTAGCTATAGTTTTAATACTGGCCAACCATTAACAATTTACACTGAATTAAGAAAGATCAATTTTCTAAATAAAATTATTTGAAATTACTAAGAATACATGTATACAAATTAAAACATAATTGAATAATTTAAAAAAAATCTTTTTTAATGTATGATGACATTACCTTTTAGTCCAAGAATGTAAAATATCCATTTAACATGCTTGGAAATCCATAAGAAGATATTGGATTTACAATATTTTACAAAGCTATAAAATATCGGTTTGAAATTGATACTTAACCACCTCAAAGGAAAAATCTCCGTACACTATTAACACACTATTTTCAAAATCAACTAGTCTTACCTTTGAGTTAAAATATATTTTTATGTTTACAATTTTATCATAAAATATTTATGCATGGGGAGAGCTACTTCCTGTTTCTTTTATGCCTCTTCTAACAGCTTGTGTCGTGTTCCTGGTTCTTAAATTTCACATAAGGTTTTGTTTATTTAACTACTGTACTTTCAGAAACAAGTTTGCCTCATCCAATGGTTAAAAATTTAATTCTTTTGTGAACTTAAATTAAAATTGAAACCGTTGTGTTATAAAATAGATAACATTAATTTAAATGTTTTACAGGTAAGTTAAGTATAATTTTTACGCTTAAAAATGATATTTTTATTAATATATGCATATAAGATAGTTATTAGAGATGATGATCGAGATGGAAGAGGAGCAAAAGAGGTTAGAGGGGAGAAGAGATGCGCAGAGGATTAGTTTAAAAAAGGAAGATGGAATGGGACCTTTTCTGAGATGAGAATCAGAAGAGAAATAAAGGTCAAATAAAGATATATTTTCCGTTATATGAATACCAGACCAAACACGAGCGGACGAAGTTATCTTTAGCTTGCGTTATGTACATTATACGATAAACCATAACTATAATTTTGTTGAACCTAATAGTGATGCATACAGCTGAACAAAGCACCAGTCGTGCAATGTTAGACTCCAATTTGTACGAGTTTATATGATGCCGGTGGCAAGTATTCTAGGAAATATTACCCAATATTGCTGAGTATTGTTTATATGCAATATTGCCAATAAGTTGAACAGGTATACAATTTGACTATTTTATATCTTTTTCTCTGAAAACTAAAGAAATTGACTTCAATCAGTAGTGGATAGAAAAGAGCCAATAGAAGTATCGTATAGGGGTTTAATAATCAGATTAAAGATGAAAATAAAAATAAGAAAATTCACTCATGAAGACGAATATAATTATATTATTGATAATGGTGCATCATAATTTAAGGCTTAAATCGCTTATCTACCCTATCCTAGTAAATATTATCATGTGTGTGATAACTCAAATATATCGTATGGTTTTTTTGTCAGCTACCATTATTATTATTATTATTATTATTTTTTAAATTTAAAATTATATAAAAGCTGAGTTTTATAGTTGAACAAAAATTTAAAAAGTCATTACACTGTAATAACAGTTAAAAATAAATAAAAAAATAAATAACAAATAATCTCCTTTCATATAAATCCAGTCCATAAAGTCATTTAAGACCTGTCTCACTGATTCTATTTATTCTAGCTAATCCCTCCATAAAACAGCGCTAGGGGCACTATGAAACTATGTGATCCATTGTTTGGATGGACTCCCCGCAATCACATGACTAATCCACTGTCAATCCCCTTTTGTATTTCCAGTTGTTTCATTTGCCCACTCCAGTTCGGAACCGATTCAATAATGTAAACTCCCTAAGAGGGAGGTTCATCCCACCTACAGGTATTGATAGATCATTAACAGGGAACTTATTTCGTCCATAAAAACTGTTTCTCCCTATGTCCCAGCTAGTATTGGGCGGAAAATTTGATCTGCTCAACTGGAAAGCAGTACGTAGAAATGGGTTTCGAGATTTTAAGTGACCGTTCTGATGTGGGAGCTGTTTAGTATAATGGTGAGGTGTGATCTTATTGAATTCTTTACGGAGTGCCTCCTGACGTGTTATTTCTGAAGAAGCTATATTGCACAGAACCGGGAGCCAAGGAAGTGGAGTTGCCATGGAGGTACCACTAAGAGCTCTCACGGCTCTATTAAGTTCGACATCAATCTTTTTTTATGTTTGCTATTTGTATGTGGGGGAGATTGTTCGCGTCCACAGCAAATATTTCAAGCTGTTTGTATCCCCTGGATAGTTCTAAATGAGCAACAAATCTGGTAGCTGGACCGTCACAAATTTGTGATCTCCCATATATGGCAGCTACCACACAAAATGACAAGTCAAAGACTTTCTTTTAAACTTTTCGTAAACAAGGAATTGAACATTTCATCTAACTAAAATTAAATATTATATCTACCTTTGATTGTTATAATTACTTACAAATGGATCTCCCAGGTTTTGTGCCGGTAGTTTGTCGAGTTTGTGAGGTCTGCTACCAAAGCTGGTTTAAATTGCATTACATTTACACACGACTACACTTTCGATCCTCAATGGACCACACAAAAAAAGATAATAGTAGATGACACAACATTTTACATAAAAATGTCATAAGGTTTTATTTGTAGTTAACAATATACTCGTACACATTGAATTACAAACGTTAAATCAGTCACCATGCTACTTAGTCAAACATAGAAATATATAATTAAAATATGTTATACAGATTTTTTTAACAAAATAATAATGTAAGAATAATAATAGATTTAAAAACTCCTTAATTGAGTAAAAAACATTTTATAAGAGAAGTTTATTTAGTAAACTTTTATATTTTGTCTTGGTATTTTTTTTTTTGACAGTAACATTTGATGAGATATCTACGTGTGTGCTCACATCAGTTTTACGTGTAAAAATGAGTTACACATTTAAAAAGAGTTCGTATTACTGAATAGTTAGTGAGATATCTAACTTATCTATCAATTTATGCCTTTTTTTGTAATATTCTAAAATCTCTAATCTGTTGAGAAACAAGTCTTCCCTTGATTTTTGAACCTAAAATAATCAATATGTTTGTTACTAGAATCTTTAATCTCCGGTAATAACCGCTTTGAGAGGCTATCCTACACTATTTACATATAAACTGTCGTTTCACCCAAGCTGTGATCCTCAGTAGTATCGCTTAGTGACAATATCAACAATGTCACTGAGAATGTAAATAGTGGGCAAACATCTTGTTACCTACTAAATAGTGATATCATCTTAACGCGAGTATCACCGAAAATATAGATTCTAGTTATTACAGCGGCCACTTAAGCCTAAGATCTAAGAATATTTTCGTCCTATTAATTACTTTTTTAATTATAGAGCAAACTCTTCTAACCAAAATTCAGTTCGTTCCATTTTTGTAAAAAGAGACGATTGTTGAAATAAATGATCGAATTTTGAAGTTTTGAGCCCAAAATAAATTCTTTCAATGTTAATATAACTTTAAACTTTTCCAAATTTCTCAGAAGGTACGTAATCAAATAAAGTTCAACTTCTCTACAGAATTTGTGGAGATTTATCACGTAAAACAAACTAGATATCGTAAATAAATAAAAATTTCAGAAGTAAGTTTATTTTCACCACTAGCGAAGAAATATAGGCGTAGTTACTAAATGAAAATCATTTAGTTTTTACAAAATACAGTTATTTACGATAACGTTTGAGCGAGAGATAGGCCTTCGGCATTTCATTACTAACGGCTATAACAACTTCTGCGTACTTTACCTTTGAGGTATGGAATATAGTTCAATGTAAATAATAGCTCTTTCAACCCAGGTTCAATTTAAAAGAGATACATTTTTAAAATAAATAAAGAGATTACGTGAATTTAGGATATTAAATATTTTCTCATCAATGTAGTTTTTAATATTGTTAACATATTATATAATTTTAAAAACTTAAAAATTATTTTTTGCTATTGGACAAGATATATTTTAATGACATAGATTATGAAGATACAGTATAAAGATGTCACTTCTTTAACACGATTTCAAGAAATTGCTTTAAGTAAATGAAAGTCTAGTAAAAAACCTGGAAACAAGTTTCATTCCTTTGTGATTAACTTTGGTCTGCGAATGGTAAGAGTAATCTACCCAGATCAATAACAATAATGTTTGAACATTTTTTACTAATACTGTAATAGATTTGTATAATGTGACCTTCACTTGTATTTCTACCAATACGTAATATATGCTAATCAAGAAGTTATTAATGCAACTAAAACCTGTCGTATTTCTTACTTTATATACAAATATGTACGTCGTTAAACTCACGAAATATTTTATAGCCCAACACGATGAGAGTTTCATAACTAAAAAATTTTTTTTCGAAGTACAGTAAAAATATTTATTTAAAACAAATCTATAAATTAAAGCACAATTCAGCAGGAGGTAGACGTAGAGATTATAAAACTAACTACTATTTATTCTTAGAAAATGTTAGCTATGAACAGTTATATACATAGTTGAATAATTGATTAGTCCACTTTCTATATTCGAGACCGTAGAAGCTGAAGCTAACCTCAATATCTGCCTGTCCATCCACCTGTCTGTTTGTCCGTCTGTATGCTTCACTATCTGTTTGTCTGTGTGTATGCTCGTCTGTCTGTTTGTCTATCGGTCCGTCTGTCTGCCTGTGTCTGTCTGTCTGTTTGTTGTATGCCTGTTTGTCCGCCTCTATGTTTGTCCGTATGTCTGTTTGCTCGTATATCTATATGTTTGCCAACCTGTGTATCTTTGTCCGTCCGCTGCCTGTCTGTTCCTTTTTGTGTCTGTCTGTTTGTCCGTCTGTCTGTTTTTCCATCTGTCCGTTTGCCCGTATGCCTGTTTTCCCCTCTGTATGTCTGTTTACCCACATGTATGTATGTTCCTGTGTGTATGTTTGTCCGTCTGTTTGTCTGTATACTCGTCTGAGTGTCTGTCTGTTCGTCTATGTATTTGTTTATCAGCTTATCTATCTGTCAGTCCGGCTGTTTGTCCGTCTGTATGTTTATACATCTGCCTGTTTGTTTAACCACCTGTCTGTCTGTTCGTCTATGTCTGTTTGTCCGTCTGTCTATCAGTCCCTTTGTCTATTCGTCCGTCCGTTTATCCGTCTTTGTTTGCCCACCTGTCTACCTGTCTGTTAGTATTTGTGTCTATTTGTCCATTTGTCTGCCTGTCTGTCTGCTTGTCTATGTGTCTATTTGTCCTTCTGTCTGCCTTCCTTTCTTTCTGTGAGTCCGTTTGTTCCTCTGTTTGTCTGTTCGTTTGTGAGTACGTTTGTCCGTTTGCCTGTAAAAATTATTTACAGTATGTTTTATTTATATAAAAGTAAAAACACAAGAACAAAAGTCTCATTTGATATAATTAAATTTACTATACTTCA
Organism: Stictocephala bisonia; assembly: GCA_035578905.1. Taxonomy (NCBI): domain Eukaryota; kingdom Metazoa; phylum Arthropoda; class Insecta; order Hemiptera; family Membracidae; genus Stictocephala; species Stictocephala bisonia. The sequence continues at coordinate 184,282 of JAQJVL010001233.1, read as the reverse complement.
CATTCATATCCAAGCAGTAAAGATGAGCTGTTTGATATTATGTGTTACAATAATAAATATATTGTATAGCCTTCAGTTCACTAAATGTATACCAGAATGTCTAAAACTAAATTTTAATTATGTTTCAGTATTCATATTTTAATTAAATTTTTTAAAAAGTTTATTACGTATAAAAATAAAAATAACCCAGTAATATATACAGTATATTCATACTTACAGAGTGATAAGTGATTATAACGAATTTCTCATTAATGTTGACTCATCAGTCCTGAGACCAACTGACTTTTAAACATACACAATAACAATCTGTAAACATCACAATTTTAAAGGCTGTCTCCCCAAAAATGAAGTTAAAGACATATCTGGCAAGTTCATTTACATGTGTAAACTTGCAATATAAGTATGGAAGTCTTAGGTTAACCTTTGTCATTGGTACAGTTTTCACTCAGATTTATTATTAATAGGAATATGCAGACAGTCAAAATATGGATTAATATGGTTGGCGAAAGAATGTAATAATAATCTTAATCATAATCAAGTATTTATTGCTTAAAAAGTTATAAAATTGCATTCGAAAACGTCATTTTCTAAACAACAAATAAAAATCTCATTCATACATACATAAGTTAAATTTTTACTCGCATTCATTCAAAAACTACTACAATAACACAATACCAGTAAAATATATTTTGTTGTTCTGATATATTGTTCCCCGCGGCATGACATAAACTCGTCCACAGAGTAAAACGCTTTACTCACCAAAAGGCTTCTCAACCGGGATTTGAACTGTTTTTTTGTTTGGTAAGTTTTGAACACTTACTAGGAGTGAGCTAATTAATCGGAACCAGCTTGTGATGGCATGCAATCAAATGCTGTTGTACTGTAATCATTGATGTCTGCACCACGCAACAAATCTGCAATGTAATTTGCAATATATAAAGGCAGGGCAAAGTCAGAAACTCTAGCTCCCTGAAAGCATTTCGACATGACTCTATAATTCAATTTGAACATGATTTTGATGGCTTTCTTTTGAAGTCTAAAAACTCTTTCGAACCTCACTTTGACACAACTGCCCCAAACAGGTATTCCGTAGGACACATGTGGGTAGATAAGTCCGAAGTATGCCATATTGAAAACTTCATATGAACTAGGCTGAGTCAGGTTGCGCAATGCATAAACACCAGATGCAGCCCTTGAACATACATGATCAATCTGATCCCCCAGGTCAAACCTCGGTAAAGATATATTCACAGGAACCATGTGGAATTTACTTCCTCTAGAAGGGAATCATTCACCATGATTAATGGGTGGATTTCATTGCCTTGTTGTCGAAGGCAAACTTTTATTTAATTTGTTTTTGTGATGATGCGATGAATGAAGAGAAATGACATGAAGATAAAAAGAGCTTCAAGAAACCTTTTAATTCTTTTACTGTCCGAGACAAACCAAACAGGTAAACGGAGTTGCCTTTTAACTATGTGCTGTATATTACGATAGTTCAACAGAACCAATATTAATATAATATGTACAACTATTTATGTATAATATATCAGCACTTGCTTAAATATATGTAATATAAAAATATCATACTTACACATATGTTTTTAGAAATAATAAGAATAGTATTAAGAGGAAAGACTAGAATGTGCCTTGAATGTAACACTCCCTACTAACTCTACTCATACCACTGTACGTGTATGGGTGGGTGGGTCAATGCCACTGTACGTGTATGGGCGGGTGGGTCAATGCCACTGTACGTGTATGGGCGGGTGCGTGGGTCAATGCTACTGTACGTGTATGGGCGGGTGGGTGGAAGTCATGAGAACAAAAATTATAATATTTCATGAATAACAATTTGAAGTCTGTCGATTGTATATCTCATCACCCGGAAGGGATATACAGATGGAGGGGGAGGGGTTGCTCGGTCAGCTATTCTGAGTCGGCCATTATCCGGTGTTTGCTTGGTATAATTGAAAGGCAATCCAAGCTAGTCTATCAAGAACCAATCTCGACCACTCTCTTAGAAAGCTGATGAACTATTTGAAAATTGGATCGCCTTATCAATTTAAATTTTGACTATAAGTTTCTCATTTATATTTATTTTGTGCTATGTTTTGTGTTAATAAAGAATGGTTACAAAACCTAGCTATCCAAATACACTGATTTTATAGTTCACATTTATACTAATCCATACATAACAAAAGTCTAGTATTTATTATAGTTCACAGAGGGAAAGTTGGAACAATAAGAACATTCGTTTCTTAAAGAATTATAGTTTTTCTGGCTATAACTTACTTCCAGTTTACCTGTGTGTAGTTGTCAATGAGAAACAAAGTACTACCTCAGTTTATCATACAGTCACAACATTTCCATTGCAGCGCTGTGGAGATAGCACGACACTAACGCTCCAAGTGGCTAGCCGACACAACTACGCTGCATTACTGTTGTATTGCATCTTATCTTGCAAAGAAGTGGAATAGTAACTAAACAAAAACTGTCATGAAAGTTTATTATTCATTAGTCATATGACATTTGCAGTTAGCCTACCCAGTGAAGATATATGGCTAGCCTGTAGGGTTGTATTTATTTAAAGAAAGAAAAAAGTGACAGATGGAATGAAGACAAAGATCTAGGTAAACAAGGAGATAGTGGGGATCAAATATAGTGAGTGATTGAGTTAGAACATGAAGTGTGCAGGGGTGTCCCATTGAACCTCTTACAATAACGTTTTGTGGATTTTTACTAAATACACTTTAATAGTGATGTACACAGTATGAACTTGTTGAGCCTACAAACAGTGCCGAAAAGATCATACTTACACCAGTTATTTTTTTCTTGTACTAAATGGCGATTTTCTATAACACTAAGACAACAATAACATTAATAAATTAATTTTTGTTAGCAACAAGGCTACAAAGGTTATGAATTTTCCTCCTCTATCCCTAGTTTTTTATTTTAATTCTATAATATTGCGTCAGAGTTGAATAATGTATGTACATAAAAGAGAATTTATTTCAATTATTGACATTTTAAATCCAATTATTAAGAACTGTGATGTATGATTAAGGATTGTTGAAGATCCTGGTTTTCAACAATGTTTTCATAGGTTTGAAGTAAGCGGCCCTTCATCATGGCTGCCAACACATCACAAACAAAAAACTCAACTCTGCCCAAGGTGGGGAATGTTTGTTCACCAGCTGTACTTGTGATGTTTACATCTTCCTTTCGTTTCCATTTTTGTTGGTTCATTTCCTATTGTTATATTTCTAGTAAGTACTGTACTTGATAAATAATTTCATTACTGTTTTTATGATAGCATAAGTTTGAGTGAGCGAGAGCTATTTATAGCCATTTGAAAAACTAACTTACTATGACTAAAGTAGAGGATCGATTTAATTGTAAAAATGTATATACTGAGCATTTATGAGGATCAAAATAAATGCTGAATAAACTAAATTAGTTCATTACAAAGTACAAAATATGTACACAAATCTACTGATAAATATGCCATAGAATGTTTACTATGGCAGTACTATGTTTATTTATGTTTACTGAGAAAGACCACGAAGCATAGGTGTTTATTGGTGAATTTGTGGAAGATTAAAAAAAAAACAAAAACAAAAAATAAACGCTTTAAGTATTTAACTATGGTACAATTTTTTAAATCTCCAACAAAATTCCCATTCATGAACAATAATCAAACGTGAACAAATAACTTTCAAGCAACAAATACCATAGGTCTATTGTGTATAGTATAGATATTATTGCTATATTAACATGACACGCACTGAGTTAGACTGCATTGTTCAAGCTGGTCGACTATTTTTCAAGAATCTATCGATACATCTCGCCAGTCGATGGTCTACGTCTACAGAAAGGAAGTATTCATCTTCTGAAGACAGATACCGAAATAACAGAATAATATCGGATAAGATATACCTGACATCTATTTTCAAGAATCTATCAATACATCTCGCCAGTCGATGGTCTACGTCTACAGAAAGGAAGTATTCATCTTCTGAAGACAGATACCGAAATAACAGAATAATATCGGATAAGATATACCTGACATCTATTTTCATCATAAATTCTTCGCTCATCATTTTCAAAATTAACTGCATTTAGAAAGACACGAAATCCATGATTGCTCAAAGGTTATCCCTCAGGGATGAATTTTGTAAAATAATTTATAAAAGTTGAGTTACTAAATAACATTTTCTTGTAAATTGAAATAAAGTAGTGTAATTATGCCATTGAATGTTGAGCATTGCATACAGTAGTAGAGCAACGACAGTAAACAAAACAGTAACGTTTTGAAGAATGAACGTCATTGGATAGCCTAACTTAGGTACAGTTGGGTGAAATATAACTAGTTTGATCCCTTTGAGACAACGGGACTAAATGACCCAATACATGCACAACGATATAATGTCACCAATTTAAAATATCCTCCACTGTTGTTATAGAGCATTAGTGTTTTTCTAAAATTATATTTACCTCATTATTGGAATTAAATTACCATTACATAAATGACTGACATTGCACATTTCGTTTTTGAATTTGTTTTATATAACAAATTAATTATTGAATTTTTAAGTTTACTAATTTACTTTTATTTTATTGTACATTTTAATACAACATAAACTTAACTAGTATTTTCTGTTTTGTTTTAATTCAGAATGTCGAGATAGAATATATTTTGTAGATGTTTGCAGATTATACAAGACACAAGGAAATGAAGAAAGTTACAAAGTAGTTAATCACGCAAACTATTGTTGCAAGTTGCTAATCTGACCTCTTCCAAGCCATTGTACCTATAACATGTTAACCATGTTCATGAGTTTATGAGTGTTATGTAGATACGTTTGTTTTCGCAGGTAATATACTTGGCAACTGATCTTAGGTATGCTCAGTAGACTACATCGTACAATTGTTTGTGTTGTACATGACTGATACAATTCAAGAATCAATATGTTGTTTGTTCTTTAATACATACATCATACATTTGTTAACTACTGTACTTATTTATACTTTAAACTTGGCTGATGTTGGTAAGGCCGTTAATGTATGTGTACATGAAGGGGTGAATTGGAGACCTAAAGGGCAGGACTGATAGATTATTAAGTATTTAACGATGGAAGAACAGGAAGTATGTGGAGTAATGTGTGTAGGAAAAGTAGTAGTTGGGCTTCATAGAAGTGTGGGGGTAGTTATGATTTTGAGTAATACCTCCAATTACTAAATCATATTCTTTAATTAGGGTAGTTATTTCTTTTGTTAGCATACAGTTAGAGTGCAATGTAAGGTTTACTAAAGAACTATTGAAGGGTTTTAGCAACCGTTAAGTGTTTGTGATTCTAGTAGTAAGAAAAATTTATTTGCCAACTTTACAGCAAAATAACAAAACATTATAACTTTTCAAATAGAATGTGTGTTTATGTAAATATTTATAGGTGTTTATACTTTACATTGAATATAATTATTTATAAATCCGTATGACAGTTAATCATTAACAGCTCCATGTATAAATGAATATTGCATAGTTTTCTTAAATGGAGAGGCAAATTGTAGTAATTCAATTTAAAAACTCATAAAATCAATTTAAGACCCGTTAGAACCAATCTTTAAAAATCATACAGTGTTCACTACATCTCATTAAAATAATAAACACGAACCGTACACTGGAAATAGGACAGCATATTTTAGTCCGCTGGCTGTAAGATATCTAGTATAGGGCTATCGACTTTCTAGTGGAGGATTGGCCGTCCGGGAAACTACCTGTACAAGCAATGGAAAGTGACATTACCACTGAGGATGTAATTAATCAGCTTTATTATTTACTCTTGTGAAATTTAACATTAATCCAACATAAAATTTCATCATTATTTATGGTTACATTTTGCATATTGTATTGCAAGAAGAAGAAAGTTATAAGGAAAAAATACCGTTTAAAGTCTAATAAATTTTTATTTTGTAATACAGCTATATATATATATATATATATATATATATATATATATATATATATATATATATATACACACACACACACACACACAAAATATATACTTTGTTATATATATTTTTCCACAATATGAACCTATAGCAGTTTGTTTTCGTTTATATTTCCTAAACCTTTAGTAACTGTAGGTATCTATATAAGGTCGTTTACTGTATGATATACCTGTATTTATTACTGCTATATTTCAAATCAATAGTAACTTAACAATAGCAGTTCACAAATTACACTAATCTATATTTATAGTAGATCAAAATTTATTAGTGATGGCAAACATTACAAATAACATCTATGACTCTTCATAGTCTCATAGTATGAATTGTGTTTTGTAAGAATCTCCCACTCATCCTTAAACCCAAGCGATCTTGCCAATGACAAAGTGACATTGGTAAGATCGCCCAAATACGAGGCCCAAATATTTGAGACATTTGGCTGAACTACCTAAATGTGAGTTTAGTCAAGAATTTAAATGCTATATTCAACTTCTGCTTACATAATGTTAAGCCTTGGTCCAGGGAGTCATCTTCAGTCCAAACTTCATCTCATTACATACGTTATTTGATCAACATTTTCGTATGTACACTTAGATTGTCATGTGAAGAAGTGGCTGTTGGATGTGTGGCAGCAAGGGAGGCATTGCGCATGCGCCGGTTGCTGGAAGCTCTGCACATTGTCCCAGACAGAGGCTGAGTCTTGAAGAGTGAACTAGTTACAGGCCATTCCAAAAACATTCACTACCATTCCTTATATGTAGCACAGGATTGTAATTGTTAATTTTGCACAATGAGAGAAAGCCTTTAATTAGAAGGCAGGATGGCGTATTGTCAACTAGGGAAGCTGACGTGTCTGTATTAAAGCTGGCAGCAAAAGACTAATCGTAAATTAGCAATTGGGTAGTAATGGATAGTTAGTCTGGTACATTGCCCCTCTCAGTCCCTCTTGCCGCCCCCTTCTTACTGCAGGACCCGCTTCTTCCCAAGGAAATTTGTCTGTACAGAGCACAAGGGCGTCTTGCTATAATCTATGCCATTGGATACTCTGTACCGGACAGGAGGTGGAGAGATGCGTCTTTTCTACAAACATTGAGTGGCTCACTGAATTAGTTAAGTTTATCACTTCTTTTAATTCAAGACATTCATGAGAATGCCAATGTTTTCGAGTTGGATAACAGTGTAAGTCCTGTGTGCTCATTGATCATCATTATCATACGTATGGTTAGTGGGTAAGGAAAAATTAATAGATTGAAATGGAAGAGCCATTAATGATACGTCTGTCATCTCTTTTTGGTCAGCAATAATTCATCGAACTTTCCTCAACTCAATTCAGGTCAACGAAGTGAGGATTTCATTAAATAGTTGTGTATAAAGAATATTGGTTGGTAGTCAAAAATCAATGTATTTAAATCAACTTGGCTAATATATTTTTTATTACTGGCAGATTTATTACACAAATTATATTCATAAATTTTATTTGTCGTCGAATAGGGTGCTATGAATCAGAATAAGGTTTTAAATCAGTCCTCTTAAGGATATATCACACCCCGACTGTCATGTGGCTTAAGGATATATCACACCCCGACTGTCATGTGGCTCAAGGAATGTTGTTAATTTTAGTTTAGAACTAAAGTTTCCCTCAGCGACAAAAACTCATCTTTACTGGGTCCCTTTCACAACTTTGTCTCAAACTCTCACTGTAAATCATCAGGTTTGGAGATATTTTTCGTGTTTTACTCCCCAAGGCGTAAAAACATCCAATAACTTTACACCGACTTTACCGTTCGATTTATTTGAATATAGTAACTTTATACTTTACAAGGCTTTTTTTCAAACTATTATCCTTTATATAACTACAATATACATTGTCCTGAATTAAATTTATATGGAAAATCATTAAATAAATGTATTTTTGTATGATACAAGTACTAAATATACTTTCATACATGTTAAGCGTTTTTGATTTTCCCCATAAACCTTGTTCAAAAATTCTATTACAATTTCCTAGTTTTGCTATTACAAATTGTGCAATGCGTTTGTTTAAATTTGTTTCATTTTGGATGTGTTGTAATATAGAGAGGAAATATAACAAATCACGGTAACTTAATATTATCAGGTTGAATAGTTCAGCTTAAAAATTGTATAAACCAAATTAATTTACTGACTAATTTTATTTAAACATACTTATGTACTATGTTCCAAAGGATAATATTTTTCTAATGACTAGAAGTTGAATATGAATCCCTCTTTAACCTACCGACAAATATCTAGTAAGGAGATTTGTTTGAAGGAGAACTATTAAAATGTAATAATTAAACAAATTTATTAATTCAATTCACTTATTATGATTTTATTTAACATCGTGTGGAAGACATCTGGAATAAAATATAGATCTTAAAAAAATTACATAGTAATTTTAAACTTATGCTTAAGAAGGAAATAGAGTCGCGAAAACATTTAATATCATTTAGATGGAAATAATCCATTTCCGCCAGCTTTAGATTAAAAAAACCACGTGGCAACTGTTCCGTGTAACAGATATAGGAAAGTTTCCATTTAGAACCCTTGAGCAATTGTTCAGTTTGAGGTGGCAGACAAATCTCTTAACTCTTCTTCTTCGCTGATTTATTAGTTTAAAGCTCGCATAACTATATTATTTACTTTTTGTTTTCTTAGAATTCAGGTATTTATAGAAATCTTTATATATGATTAGATTTAATTCTGATTAGTTGATAAGGAAACCTTTCTTCGTTTTGATTGTAGAATTCAACTCCAAATAGGGCTTCCTTTTTTAATTTCTTTTTCAGAATGTGAATTAGAATGTTTTTATTAATCCAGAAAAGGTTTAAAAGTAAATTCCCTCAAACTCACTTTATATATAAATATCTACAAACACAAACAACTTTAAAACATATTAAAGCTGATACATCTCTTTAAAATGTCTCACTTTCTATTTCAGTTTTACGAGTTAAATTCATATTGACAAAAGATGAATGTTCTACATTTGTAGCAGGATTGCAAACGTGAAGTGGGAATTGAAATAAGTATAAAGGAACAGCTAAATACAACATTTAAGTGTGAATGCAAACTTATTTAATCAGAGCTTATTGTTTGTATTTAAATATGCCTAGTAACACTTGCATAGAGCATCTTTTACCTTATATGAATTTTTACTAATAAAGTTATCTAAAACGACAGCTAACTTCTTTTAGATCAAACATTATTTTGTGGTGTTCTTTTGTATTTAATTTTGCAAATTATTTTGTCTTTATTAGGTTTTTAACAAAATACCTTATATATAAATATATACCGTAGCCTATCTAACTTTATTATATTGTTGGTAAAAGATGGTAGTAACAATTACAATGTAAGCTTAATTAAATAAATATTCAGAGCTATTTAATTTTTAACTGTAATTATGGAATTAAAAGGCAGAGGGCAGTTATTTGCGTGTAATAGTCGCAAAGTCGGTTTGATATCTATAAATGTCTTATTTTAAGAATGTCTTATCTCACTTTTATACAGTTTATAGTATTCATTTATTGTAATTAAAAGATTTTAAGAGTCTAACTTTAAACACTTTAAGTTGTTTGAGTAAGTTGAACAATGAATGTTTTAAATATTATTGACGTGTGATCTTAAAAACGCAAAGAGGTTTTTAGCTCTATTAGATACAAGAATGAGCTTTTATCATTATCACCAACATTTATTCCAGTACTATTTGTATTGATTTTTATCGAAACTGTGTTAAAATTCTTCTACGTTTAAGTAGATCGGTTACATAATAATAATATAGCTATGCAAAACAACCCCACATATTATTGATAAATACTTGTTATTGTCACGTGACTCCAGTGGCATAAAATAACATGCATTGTAATTGCCAAATATAACAATTAGTTACAAAAAAGTGGAACTACACTCACACAGGTTTCGCCTTTTTCATTCAGCCCACTCAAAACTTTTGTAATATCACCAAATATTCTTGGTGTGGCTGGTTTTATTCAATATCAGATGATTGAGGGGTTTGATAAAATGTATGGAGGAGAGGATGAAGTGTATGAGGCCTCTGAGCCTTTGGGATCTGATATTGAACTACCGTCACATTATTAAGTATATTTAATTTTGTATCATGGTAAAGTATTCGCCATGTTAATATTCCTATAAAACTTGAACAATTAACTAGATCAATTTTAAACCTTTTCATTAAAAAATATTTTAAACAAAACAAATTTTCATTGAATTATATTTTTTCTACTTATTTCTTTCTGAAAATATGCATTCTATGTTTATTAACGATAACAGTAAAAACAATATCGTAATAACGGTGATATGCGGTGTTTCCTATTAACCAGCTTCATCCATTCTTACCCCCCCCCCCAGTTAAATGATTTGTATATTTGTTATAGGGATACAATGAATAAAATTTGGATACAGAACTATACTGATTGTTATACTGTATATGCCTAGGGAGACAAAGAAAACATAACAGGAGGAGCGCCGTTACATCTCAAGGCTAGGCAATATGGATGCAGTACCTATATTGCATCGTCCAGTAGCAGGCGTTCTTCTCTCAACTGAACACTAGCATTGAAGACTGATGACCTCCTCACCCACCTATACATTTACAGTAATAAAGCCCTCCCACCCACTCATACAATTACAGTGATAAGGCCCTCCAACCCACCCATATAAGCACAGTGAAGGAATAATGAAGGAACGCACAATACCACTGTACGTGTGTGGGTGGGCAGGCGGGTCATCATTACTGTACGTGTATGGGTGGGCAGGCGGGTCATCACCACTGTAAGTGTGTGGGTGGGCGGGCGGGCCATCACCACTGTACGTGTGTGGGTGGGTGGGTGGGTCAATACCACTATACGTGTACAGGTGGGCAGGTGGGTCAATAACACTATACGTATACGGGTCACCGTATGTGTACGGGTGGTCGGGTGGGTTAATGTCACTGTATGTGTATGGGTGGGCGGGTGGGTTAATGTCACTGTATGTGTATGGGGGCGGGTGGGTTAATGTCACCGTAAATGTATGGGTGAGCGGGTGGGTCAATACCGCTGTACGTGTATGGGTGGGCCGGTGAGTTCAACAGTTTCTCAGAAAGGGCAATTTATTAATAGCCCAACACTGCTAATTATACACGTATCAGTACCACTTTACGTGTATAGGTGGGCGAGTGGGTCAATATCACTGTACGTGTATGGGTGGAAAGGTGGGTCAATGCCATTGTACGTTAATGGGGACGGGGTTGATTTTTCACCGTTGGGCTGTATAAGAGACAATAGTAGTTACATTACTATTTAGTTGTTAAATAGTAATGTATCATAATTCAGTATTTCATACAAATGCCTTACGAACTAAAATTAGCTATTTCAATATGTAAATAGTATTTAAGGTAATAAACAACTTTACTCGTACTGTTGGACGATGTAGTCCCATCGATGTATATGTTAGAGTAGTATACATCGATGTGTAGTCTCCAACACCATGTATTTTCTTCCTAACTTTTTCCCAAAATAATATTGCCTCTTGTCACCAAATTTACGTCAGTTAACCTATTTCTCATGCAATTAATTGGCTTTTTCTTTTTTTTTTTTAAATTGATAAAAGAAAAATCAAACAATGCTGTGATACTCATATCAAACTAGCACCATTCAAACATGTACATTTTTTTCTATTACCTATGAAGTAACTTTGAAAGTTGTCATCAGAATATTCCTTCTAAAGACAATTCACAATAAGATTAACCAACTTTAAATGAAAATGTCTGATTCCCTGCAGAAAAAGTTACGTAGTTTAAAGTAAAGTATAATATTAAGTTAGATTGTTTACCAAAAACATGTAATGGTCATAGTGGTTTGGCTCATAATAAGGTTGATTTACTAGTGTTTGTGTAATACCACATGTTTGGCTGATACATTCGTAGCAGCAACGTGAAAGTTCTATAGTTAGCTGTAGTAGATTCCTCAAACACGTCAAACAACAACTTCAACACCAACTTTTATAGTCACATTTGATCTTCGGTTCTGTTCATTTTTTAGCTTCGCAATAAATCCAAAGAAAAAAATTGCAATGCATAGTTTTAAGCATTAATTTCATGTTATACTTAGAGATAATGAGAGTTTGCTAAGATTGGTTACTATGTCCATTACTTCTAAATAAATGTTTACACTAAAAAAATATAAACGAGTATAATGTGTATTTTTAAGTACAGTACATATTAAAAATATGTATTTAAAAATCTCGGCACTGGTGGCGCAGTGCTGTAGCCTAGCTACTTGGGGACAAAGTGTTTGGGAGATTGTAGGTGATAGGTTCCATGCTCGGTTCTCTTAATACTGACACGGCGTCCGCTCAATGGTTGTCATCAACGTAGACACTTCTAGAGAAGTCTGGAGTGTCCATGTTAAATGGTAGTCAAGGTTCGGATGTTGTGCAGGGAAGAGTGTCAGACTTGTCAGTTAGCTGAAAATCAGACCAACACTACGTGGTTCGGATTCCACGTAAAGCTGTAGGTCCCATAGTTGCCATGGCTATTGGGATATTAATAAATATTCCTTTCTGAGCTAAGTCGAATTGAGATAGTAACAATGACTACACTCGTTCATGTACACTCATCACATTCATTCACACCTCATATTCGCCCATATCTATACGATCGGCGTCTTACAGATGAATAAATAATGAATAATATACGTGCATTTCTTTAATTTTATATTCTAGTATTTTTAAAACAATTCTCATGAAAACTAAGTTTAAACAATTTTCATGTTGTTGTGTCGTACAAAATAGTTTGTTTTATTAACTACAGTTTTGTATATTTTGTATCAAATATACAGGTCAAATATAATATTGACAGTATATTTGATAATCCTTGACAACTAATAAATGAGCAGAAATCATGTTTTTCTTCTCTCAAACAAATATCTGGTTATTTTTTCTTTAGCCAACGCTTCAAATTTATTACTTGGAGACAAGCGTAGACCTGAAACAGATAAAAAGGTCGGGCAGACTGTATTTTCCTGCTAACAGATCACTCCGTTAAATCCTGAGGTTCTTCCAGAAGGTCTTATTGCTCGTTCTGTGACTTCTGGCCTACTTTTACTTGTTTTAGGGATAGCTTCATATCCTACTCACAGTACACGTTTCCTTTTTAATCTCTGTAATTTTATTTATTAGTTATAATATATTGAGAATGTAACAATAACATTATTATAAGACACTGATGACCAACTGGTAATTTTGATGTCTAAAAATATTTAAAGTATATGATATTAAGTCATATATATTATGATGTTATATAAATTAACTGCACACCTTTGACAATGATGAGGGTAATAATGACGTCATGTAAACAAAGTCTCCTCTACAACAGTGACGAGGTTCATGCTGATGTTATGTAAATGAGCTGCACTCCTACGACAGTTTCAAGGTTCGCGATGAAGTCATATAAATGATCACCACTTCTCAAAAGTCACGAGTTTAATGATGACGTCATGTCAATGAACTGCAGCCCTACTACAGTCACAATGGTTATGATAACGTCATATGAATTAACTCCACCCCTTCAAAAATGTCAAGGTTCATGATGAAATCATGTAAATGAACTGCACCCCTACGGAAGTGACGAGGTTCATGATGACGTTATACAAAAACTGCACCCCACAACAGCCACGAGGTTCACTATGACATCATTAAATGATCTGTGCCTCTCGACAGCTTACGGGGTTCAGTTATCATAATTTCATGTCTAAGAGAATTTTATCGTCAAAGACTAAAAGTTATCTTTCAGGGGGCTGCTTGCACAACTTTGTTTCAAACTTAACTGTAAATTAACCAAGCCCTTTTTTTATGTTTTTGTCCTAAGGCAAAATAATTCACTATCTTTCTATTGGCTTTAATGCTTTAAGACATTTTAACTGAAATGTTTTGTCTAAATCAATTCAAATATTTATATGTTTTATATCTATAAGATTTAAATAATACTACATGAGTCCAAAAATAATCTAGAACGGCTTGCTCAATTATCAACAGCTGCAGATAGGTAAGAAAGTGATTACCTATCGGTTATCACTTTCTTACCACACTTGGCTCAAATACATTTTTGCATTGGTTAATTAAATAAAAAACAGTAGATTTGTTATATTGTAAGGTTGTGTGATATCTTGATTACGTCGTCAAAAACAGAAATCTATTGTTAAAAGTTTACAGATTTTTAGTTCATGGATTTATGGTTTTTAGTTTACTTTTTTGACCTAAATAGTTGTCTCTTAATTCGGAAACAGATTGACGTATCAAGAGGCTAAGAAAAAAGAAAATATTTCATCATGTTTTTATATAAAAGTGTTTTGATTGATTGAGATGAGTATCAATGTTCAAGAAGTATTAGATTGCCTATAGTTACTTTGTAAAACGTATTGGTAATTTTACGAGTCATGTCAATTGCCTGAACACCGCCCGGGTGATTGGGCCTCCCTCTTCTGGAGGCCATTTTGGTTTGTTCTGAAATGTGCTAGAATTGCAGTTCATTTGCCTTTAGTTGGAGCTACAACCTTTCCAAAATGGAATCCAGAAGGACTTTTGGTCTCACATCACTATTGTTCCAGAATTTTCTACATGAAAATGGCACTTTGTATAAAGGCTCCCTTCAGTCGACCAGTCAGTGTAAGTCCAGTGAAAGTTGGCTTCAACCTAAAGTACCATTGACAGTCAAGTTACAGTGGCAGTTCACAAACTGTGACAGATGTAGTGTGAACTCTAACTCGAGTGTAATAAGTGATGTTAACTATTGCAAATTGTTGGGATTTAATTTCAAGCGTTAAATAGTGTCTGTCTAGTAATATAAAACTGTAAATTTCGTGTAGTGTCTAATTAGTTAATTATTTATTGTGAATGAGTCTACAGTTAATAGTCCACAAAGTGTAATCACTTCATTATTTCGGACCATGTAGAACACGACAACAACGTGTTACTATCAGTATCCTATCTGAAGAAGTGGGGGGGGGGAGTAATGTTTATTGAGTGTGAATGAGTCTACAGTTAATAGTCCACAAAGTGTAATCACTTCATTATTTCGGACCATGTGGACCACGACAACAACGTGTTACTATCAGTATCCTATCTGAAGAAGTGGGGGGGGAGTAATGTTTATTGAGTGTGAATGAGTCTACAGTTAATAGTCCACAAAGTGTAATCGCTTCATTATTTCGGACCCTGTGGACCACGACAACAACGTGTTACTATCAGTAACCTACCTTAAGAAGTGGGGGGGGGGGAGTAATGCTTATTGATTGTGAATGAGTCTACAGTTAATAGTCCACAAAGTGTAATCACTTCATTATTTCGGACCCTGTGGACCACGACAAGAACGTGTTAATATCAGTATCCTACCTGAAGAAGTGGAGGGGGGGGGGTAATGTTTATTGAGAAATGAAGGTGACGTATAAAAGTAAAAATAACAACGTAAACACATTATTTATTTAATTACTATAAATTTGTTCAGTTGTTTCAAGGGAACGTGGAACAGTGAAACCAACTGAGTTTGTTCAGTTTATACTAACATAAGTTAAACAATAAAATAATATAGGCCTACAACAATGCCATTAATTATTTTTAGAGTAAAAAATAACTTATTTGAACAGAATTTTAAAACTATTTCGTATGAAATTAATCTCAAAACTAGTGCTAAATACCATTGTTAGAGTATAAGTGGGTGGGCCAGTACTAAGAACTAAACCCATCAATCAGAAGAAAGCTTTCGGCTAAATAGTAAGAAAATCTCTTAAATAGCTAAATTTTTTTATCTGTCAAAAATTTTAACACTCTTACTCTTATTTTTACGTACTACATTTTCGTCAAAATGAATCTCTCCCTAGCCTCAATCGGGTAGCCAAATTACAAATGAAGAGGCCATCTTCTTTCAAAATATATTTACATATAATAATGAATGATCTAGTCCTCACTGCCCTTTTACAGTTATTATTGCAAAGATATTCTTGTGTCGAACTGTTGTGAGAAGACGATAATATATGATGACTCTAAAGAAGTATCTATTTCTTGAATCTGACCCGCTAATTATCAGTAGCTATAATTTATAGTAACAGTTATGTATTATATAAATGACGGTGAATTAAAAAAATGAGACAACAATATCAATAAAAAATTAGGTTTGCAATCGGCATTTTTTGAAAATATTTAACTGGCCAGTTTACATGAACTGGCAGGCCTTTGCGTAAACTTTATTTAACGAGTCAAGTACTGACCGTTTTCTCAGTGGGGATTCGAATCTTGAACCTTGCTTTCCGAATTCCGAAGCTTTAACGAATGAGCCACCACACCGGCAGATTTGAAACGATTTTTTATCACAAAATTTTTCTTTAAACTATTACGTACATAGGTCTTAGTGAAATGTCATTAACTTATGCACTATTTAAAAAATGTATCTCAAATTCAATTATCATTCATTATAACTGAATTGGATATATTTATTACGATTATCGTCTTTTTTACAGAAAAGTATAAATGAAAAATAACGTAAAATGAAATTTAAATAACATGTCAGTGTCATTTGTTTCTCCCTTACAGCTTGATTTATTTTGCATTAGCTTATCTGATACATAAACCGTTATTTTAAATTCAATCTTTAGGGATAAACTGAATATTATTATAATTGAAAACGTAATCCACTGCCATCTGCTAAATCCTCGTGGCAACTGCTCCGTAAAACAGAGATAAGAAACTTTCCATTTGGGTCCACGAGCAATTGTTAAGTTAGCGGCATGAGACAAATATCTGGTTAAGTCTTTTTGTTCCGTTGTTTTAAAAGCTTTAAAAAGACGTCTCGCGATATCTTAGGTGTTTATGTGTTCATCTTAGAGTAAAGGGTATATAACCAGTATAGTCCAAGGTGAATATTACCGATAAAAACAACATTTAAGGCCATTATTGAACGTGTGCGTATCTATAAAGTACTTGACGCTTTATACCGGCCGTACACTGTTTGTCCTATGTATCGAGCTTTAGATTCTAATAACTTTAAACTTATGAGTGTTTTTTTTTTTTTTTTACTATTACATAATGACTCTGGTCTTTTGATTGTGTTATTTATTTCCATTCATCGTCAAGTTAAGATCTAAAAGCCTGCTCATTCCTTTCCAACAACTTGGTTAACTTAAGCAGAGATTGAAAACATGTTAAAACATCTTATTAATTATATGTACAAAAAGAAGTTATTTCGATGAGAAGAAACAGTCGTTAGTAAAAAAATCACGTATTAAATTTAAGAGCTGATGCGTCAATATATACACATTAAGGAACGTACACTGACGATGAACTGAAACTCACATAATAAAGTGCCTTAAACAACATAATATAGAGCCCTAAATACTCAATGGGGTTACTTAAATAACACGATAAGTTGGCTTAAATACCACAACGGTGCCTTAAATACACAATACAGTGCCTTAAATAAACGCACTAAAGGTAATTGTTTGTAAAACACGTGTGGAAATCCCTGTGATGTCCGACTGAGGATTACGTTCCTCCAGAGAATGGTGAAACACAAAGGTACGTAACTTGTGTCTGTAAATAATACATTCAGACTGTTTGTGTTGGAAAACACCTCGTCCGTTTCGCCACAGTTTATGCTGTGTCTGCTTACAACTCCACTAACATCAACGAAATATTACGGTAGCTTCTAAAGATCTGAGGATATTAGTAGAACATTATTTATGTTCAAATATGTTATAACTATTTTATTGAGACTGTTATTTAACAATTTGATTATTGTAAATTGTGAAACAATATAACGGTTTTATAGAGGAGCGACACACCCTAACTATATGTGTCTATACACAGACCTCTGGCACTGTTTCTTTTGTGTGAAAAAAGATACGACTTGGGATGGATACAAAAATAAATTAAACGTAGCAGTGATTTTTCAAAAAACTATCTCGCTTCCTTTCGGTTTATTTGAATTACGTACTACTGAGTGCGATAAAAATCAGGATCTATTAATAGATTTTAAAGTAAAATGTTGGTATGTATGTATTGGTAAATCGTTCTATGACTTCTTTAATCTTCGACCCATTAAGGTAGGAAATAACTGTCATAATCCATTAAATAAATCTATGACAATTTTCATTACAGTTTGCGTACAGTTAATAGTGCCAGTTACTGAATATGTAGTTTAAAAAAAAATCCCATTGGTTTACTAACTTTTCCAAATATTGTATTATATTATGATATTAGTATTCATACTATCCATATCAACAAAACTAAACCACACATAGATTTATTATTTGAGCTACCTGCTTATTAAATGGTGTTTTATATAATTAAAATCTCTTATTTAAACGTGTTTTTGTTTTAGTTATTTCATTTTCTTGGTTTGGGTATTTAGAATTAGGTAAATAGTATTGGTGGTACTATTCTACAGTAGCAGCAATTTAGATTAATAATTACAATTAGAAATTATTAATTATTAATCTCATGAAAGTGGAAAAGTTGATCATGAGGATCATTACATTCTTCATTTTCTCCCTTAATATTTCCTGCATGTGCCTCTTTTCTTTCTCGGTCAACCCATTTTCTTGTGTTTGTTTAGCATTTATTTCACATTTCATGTTCATGATTTTTTTGTTACATTCAGATGTATTTTAAAGATACTTATTCCAATCTGTTGTATTTAATATTGTGCTTATTTTAACTATATTGTGCCAGTTTTCCGTAATGTAATTGTGTTGACAATTGTATTTGCAAATCTACTTTTATTCATATTGTACATGTGTATGTAGAATGTTTCTCGTTTTTTTATTATTACGTATTATTATTTTTACATATCTTTTCAGTATCAACTTTATTATTTAATAATCTGTTTATTAAATATATGTAGTCTGACTTCTGTTATTTTGCTATTAATTCATTGTGTACAATGTTATGGTTTAAAATATAAAATACGACTATTAATGTTCCTGGTCAATGAACTTTAGGGCACTCTTCTCAGGTATAACAGTTTACTGTGGACATATACTGTTTACTGTACTGTGATGTTACTTTAATGACACATGGCATTTTGCCTTTTTTGCTGCAATGTAGCATTCAAAGTTCTTTTAATGCACAAATACCATACGTTTATAATCAGGTCTTGGTTCAATTTATATTTCCAGGAATTGTTCTTCCTGTACTAAGATATATGAAAAAGTAAAATAACAGGATATATTTTTAACTTAAACACTTAGATAAACTAAATAACAACTTATTAGTTTTTAAAGTATTAAATACTGAGTTAAAATAACCGATCCTTCTTCACTAGGGGTGTAAACATCTGTCTACGAGTGTGAATACAAAAATCGCCTAGTTTAAATTGAGATATTTGTGTCTAGAGGTGTGAGAAACTTAGTTTGTAGGTTGCCCACACTTAAGCGATAGTTGCGAGGATAACCCTTTCTATAACTAAGAGAGCAGTTCTGTTAACTGTTGTACTGTAATTCAATTCAAGTCACCAATCTGAGTTAAGTGTTTGTATTGACCTAAAGTTGAGTAATTGAGATGAACTTCTACCAAGATCAGCCAATAACAAAAACATAAACAGGTTTCGGTTTCTAGTTTTATGGTGCTGTCGAATAGCTTAAAGTCTACATAACATAGATTTTAAGGGAAATTAGATATTTGAATAGGAGTTTATTAGACCCTTTTGTGCGCATCTAGCACCACCCTGACCTCGGATAGAAGAGATGTGCATATCTGGATTTTCAAATTTAATTCAGCATCATACAATCCAATTTTTTTATAATAGTACTTTTTTACAAAATAAACGTGACTATGGTTAAGTTTGCTTTCGAAATAATAAAAAAAAAAAAAAAAAACACTTTACAATAATTTTATAATTATAATAATTGTTTAAAATCATAAAATAATTTGATTACAGAAAGATATACTAAATACCATATATCTTATAGTAGCTTGATATTTGTATATTTATTTCAAGTTCTGAATTTAAAACACCTCTTCAACTCACAGTTTCAATCATCAGATTCCAGGCGAATTCAATAAATTGTTCAAAGGCGAGCCCAGTAAAATAAGTTCAGAACTATACCTTTTCACATTTTACTTATTTTACGTTGCTTCATAATTCTTATTAAAGAAGAGAAAATTAAATGAGATATTCAGATTCCTTAAAATGGGTGACAATTTAAAAATCAATTGCACAAAGAATATATTTACTTATCCGGGTTCATCCCTTTTTATTGAGCCTACTTCAAACTTTTATAATATCACCGGGAACTCTCGGTGTGGTTGGTTATTGGTTTTATTCGATAATGGAAAATGTATTGGTTTTAAAAAGTGGTGGTGAGGAGTGTCTCGGACCCTCAGAAAGTTAACAGCCCTCGGGCAATTTTTTATTTTGTCATAATAAATTTGGCAGATTAGTATTTTTGGTTATCCCCATTTTCCTTTATTTATCTCACAATATATAAAAAAATGGTTACCTTAAACATTTTTTTAAGTATCAAATTACATTTTTGTAATACCTAATTACAGTGTTGTCACACAACAAAAATATTTTAGTAAAAAAGTAAAACATCGATTTTGGTAAACTACATTTGCCCTTGTCATACAAATCATTTTTCAAAGGAATAAAAATGGTCCACTTAACGCTACTTTTATATCCATCACTTGTCACTGTAATTAATAATGTTGGTTATTATGTATATCCTCTTACTTTGTGAAAAAAAAAAAAAACACTATGGACAATTAATTATCTCAGAACCAACATTAATATGTTCACTCGTAAGTTTGTTTGTAATCCTTAGAATAATTTAATGAGTTAACACATTTTACCATCCATTCGTAATCCTACTGGAAATTATTATTTATTCATTAAACTACTGGGAATTATTATTAATGAATTACGATTATCTAAATGTTACATATAAGAAACCTACTGATGGCTCATGTTAGCTTGGCAAGTTTAAGTTAAGTTGGCTAGGTTCGGTTTGGTTTAGGTTAGGTTCGTTTTGTTAGTTTACGTTAGGTTGGTTAGATTTAGTTAGGTTAGTAAGAATAATAAACTTCTTTATTGTCATTAACAATAATTAACAATAAAATACAATGCGTCAATGCGTATATCATAGGGATCAATATAGGAAAACGTAGTATAAATTCAAATTAACATCAATATTCATCAGCCCCAATTCCATTTACATATCATGATTTAGGAATTCGGGAACTATATATAAAGCTCCATCTGTTATCGATTTATTAGCTTTTTCTTAAATATGTTTCGCTTTGTATATTAATCATACATTATCACATCGTGATGGAGCTGGTTGTTGATCAGCTTGGCTCCGATTTGAGATGGATCATAAGCTTGTAGTCTGTGCTGCCCACTGTCCACCCCTAATCATGTCTCTGCCTCTTGTACTGTATCCGTGTACATCCCTCCCTCGTATATGTACACATTTATAGAGGCAGAATAGGATAGTTTCATACATAGTGTTATGGGAGTGTAAGCACTCAGCAGTTCAAGTTTTTAAAAGCTATTCCTACACGATTCTATGTTACAAAGTTTTGCAATAATTCTTATTGCTTTTTTATGTAATCCAATTCATGGAATTATATTTTGGTCTCAACAATATTCCCACAAAACAAGTTCGAAGAACATTTGTGAGTATACAAGGCCGTAATATAAAATCTTTATTCGGCTTTCGTCACAAAATCAGGTACATTTCTCAAGAAAAAAATATTAGATTATATTTTTTTAACATATTGAATTGATATGAGTGTCTCAGGTCATTCCCTTCGAGGTACATTCCTAGCAACTTAGCTTAATTTGTTTAATCGATAGCTGTCTAACTGAGTAAAAGTGATGAACTGCATTCTTGGCGTGCTGTTCTACCCAAGAAATACATGAAATTAGATTTTGAATCATCCAGTGAAATTTAGTTTGAGAAAACTGTAGGATTTAATTGAAATTTACAAAGAATTGTTGTTTGTAAATTTCAGTTCGCCCACTATTATTTATCTCAAAACAGAGTAGTGTCGTCTGCATATTGAATGATTTGGCCAGAGTTTATTAAAGACTTGAGATCATTAAACATGTATCAAAAACAGTACTGGACCGAGAATCGATCCCTGGGGGACCCCACTTTTAATAAGCTTTTAGTGCTTTAGATAGGTATTCGCCCAACTGGACATGCTGGGATCTATTGTGCAGATACGTAAATTGGCTCTAGCCAATTTGCTCTAGGCAATTGGCTCTAGCCACAAAAGGTTAGGTTACGTTAGTTTAAGTTATGATACGTTAAGTTTAGATGGGCTTGTTTAGGTTTGCTTTAGTTAGGTTTGGTTATATTAGAATGGGTTAGGTTGAGTTTGGTTGGATTAGGTTATGTTATCTGTAGTTATGTAATCGAACCTAGATTAGCTATAGTTAAGTAAGGATCTGTTCGGTTAAGTTAGGTACGAATAGGGCTAAGTTAGATTAGATGAGGTGACGTTAGGTTTGACTAGGTCAGGTTAGCTTAGGATGTTTTAGGTTTGGTTAGGTAAAAGTGAAGTATATTGCTTGGTTATACCCTCAATTTGGTTACCATTAATGATTAATCTCAAAATGCTGATGTAAATTATAATATATTATATGGAAAATTGTTCAATTTTAAAATGTTAATGTTTGTTTCATTGTATAATATTGATGGAATGGTAAGTTTCATGCAATACTCAGTGTTTCAATACAATTGGCTGAGTTAGAGGCATACAGACAGGGTATTTTTATCCCAAACAAAGATTTTTTAGTTTGTTTTAGATAATGGGACTTGTATTCTGGGAGATAAGGACATGTTTGAGACAGATAAAAGAGGCCAGGTTGTATTTCCTTCTCAACAGATCACCACTCTAAATCTTGAGGGACTTCCAAGAAATCTTACGACTTGGATGTGAGACTAACGCTTCCCGTATTTCAGGAGAATCAGCTCACATTCTATTTAACTTATTTTTAGTTTAGATTAAATTCATTAATATTACTTATAAAGAACTGATTTATGTAGTAATGTGATCGTAAATTATATTATTTTACAGCATTTTTATAACAACAGTAGGTACTTTAAGTGAATAACTGTATGGTTGTAAAACTAAAAAAATTTCAATTAAAACTTTATTATTGCCTTCTTTTCTGCCCAATAGAAGTGAATCGCAATGTTGTAAGGTAGTTATTTTGAAAGAATTCAACAAATGTGTACAGTATATCTGCCTCTGATTTAATCCTGGAAAGTATTTCAACTTCTCTCGTTTGAAAATACAAAACGTGGTTAATCTATAACGTATACTTTATATGAATCAAAAGACTTTCAAAGCCATAATCCAAACTTAAATGAAGTGGAATAAAAATTAAAAGTCATACCTAGAAATAATTTTGAAATAAAATCTAAAATACTAAAGTATATTTTCCTTTGTGATTAAATACTGATCGTCCATCACACAGCTAATAGAAGATATGCAATAGATCAGCTAATCATCACGTATACTATGAGGGGCCGTTTAGCTCAACAAAACATAAAAAACATGGATTTATAATTTAAGGATTTTGTCCGTAATAATGATCGAAACATAGTTAGTTAGTTAGTTGATATGGGGATATGCAGTTGGTCCAGCCAACCCTTGCAACGAAGCCTAAGGCTTTTTGTGCCAATCCCGGTGCCTAATCGTCGTAAAGCTGGCAATCCTTGACCAGGTCAAGGAGCTTCTTCACTATATTAGTAATTTCCAACTGTCCCAGAGGTGAGCCTTCAAAAAGTGCTCCTCTCCTGGCACCAAGGGTCTCACACTCCAGGACAATGCGTTCTGCCGACTCTTCGTCCTCCTCACAGGGTCGACAGATGAGATCCTCCGTAAAGAGTCCCACCGTTCTTAGATGCCTCTGGAATTTGTCGTGACCGGTGATGAGTTCCACCACCAGCTTAACGTGCGGTTTACTCAACCCATCGAAACATAAGTAATTTGGTTTGTAAAGGATTTTTATAGTGGTAAATTAGCTTGTAATGTAGTTTTTGACATTTTATATTTATTATGACCATTTTAACCTCATTCTTGCTAAATTTGCATTTAAATAATCATAATTTTAGTTATGGACCACTAGATTGGACAATTAATAATCGTAGAGCGTTCATTATGACTAATTCTAATGATGAAGATGAATCGTACAGTTGAAATAGAATGGCACGTTTTAGCTGACTGGAAAATTATATAACTACCATAGAGCTGTCTACTTCCCAGCAATTTCTTGGTAGTTTGGAAAATGACTAAGCTATGAAATCACCCTCACCAACACTATTCCACAGTATAACATAAATCATAAACATAGTAGATATATCTGGTTTAATAGTTAAAGTTTGTCGAGCCATACACACAATGTGTGAACATAAACTAACGTCTGACCAACTATTTATAGCACAAATAGTTACGAAATTTTCATTTCAATCAACCTATTACTATTCTGTAGATTTTCGAGTAATGTTTTACATTTAAAGACATTATCTACAATATTCACTTCTGCCCTTCAGTCTGCAAGTTTTTATATACCAGGTGTTTAGTTAATCATGCAATCCAGGGATGCCAGTATTTCCCCACTATTTTTACCGCTGGATTATTATTGATGGTCCGTACGTCCTCTATATAATAAAATGTGAAGTTACCCCCCTTCCCCCCTACCAAGATACATACAGAGTTATAATTTAAGGGGGAATAAGTAATTATAACTGTTTGTATTCATTTCAAGAGTAAACCTTTCAAAAAAAAAAAAATTATTTTAATTACATAAATGTTGCTTATAATCACAAATGTTTACTACCGTGCTCAAACTAGTTGTTATAAATAGGGATAAATTAAAAAATGTTACCTAAAATGCTGTAACAATAGTCTAAGCTAATACTATTTTTTGTTCTAATCTTACTAATTATTAATTTTATTTTGTATACTGTCACCACATATTGTTATAATGTTATGCCAAGGTTTCTCATTATCGAATAGTTTAAAGCAGTTGAAATCTGAAAATAAATGTGCAAATTAGTGGAAATAAAATGTACTATAAACTTTAACTGCAAACATATGACTAGTCTACAATAAAGACGTAACCAAGTGGAACCAACAATCCCTTTGTGGCGGCAGCCACACGGCAGCAAGAGGAACTATCGTTCGCGCATGCGCGGAAGTCGGGGAGGGGGGTTGACGTGACGGAGTCGTCGTTCGAGCGTCGTCGTGCTGGAGCCGGCAGGAGGGATGTCACGCCGCGCCGCATCCCAAGAACCGGATCGGATGAGTACCTTAATTGTAGTTTAAGTTTTTGGGCCGAATTTTTCAATATGTCTCGTTTAGGCTAAGCAATCAGGAAGGGGGGGAGTAGAAGCATAATATAGAACTCAATTACCCAAATCTTGAATGTAGGAAGTACATAATTAGAGGGCACGAGGGGATCGCAGCCAACCAATTAATTTGAACACTTCATAATTAAATTATCCTTTTTCAAATAATAGATTTAGAGCTGATCAAAGCTGGTTGTGATTAATAGGGAATCCGACGAATAGCATTCACGCGGCCGACGCTTCTACCAACCCAATTGTGCGGGGAACAGGGGTCAAATAATCGTATTTCTTACCACGGCCTCAGCTTAATTCAAAAAATTTTCCGACCCATCAACCCCATCCCCCACACCTTTTGTACAACAATTACGAAACCAAACAACCAAGATGAACCTTTGTTGGTTGTGTCAAGTGTATGTCTCATTTCAGGCCATAAAATCACTCAGTGCATAAAATCATCATTCTGTACTTGAGTTTTCCTCACAACTAACACATACAAACTTACATGTAAATCTTGACTCATTAAAAATTGTTATATATTTTTTTACCGCGTATTCCCTGCTTTGTTTCTTTCCTCATCATACGTGTATTTCTTTTCCTTGTTCGTCTTTCTTAGTTTTATAAACAAAAGTAGAAGCAATTTTACTATCCAACATTTAAAAAAAATAACATCCTATTTATGAGCGTATGATTTGATCATTCAATAAACTAACTAAATGTTCTCAAAAACATTATTCTAGCTTATCATTAAAACATATTCATGTGGATTTTGGTATAAATAAATGCTTGATCAAGGTACATTTTGTCTCACCTACACAGACAAGCCTTTTTTTTGTTGTTTTCCTTGATATACCAACATTACCTCCCAATCAAGTCAATGGAGTCACAGGGGTTAAAACGTCATGGCCACTTCGGGGATCGAACCTTGGCTATTGCTTTAATTTACGTTCAAGTATCATGTTTAATTTGTTTGTTATGCGCAAGTTATTTTTATGAACATCCATATACATAAATACTGGATCGGTATGTTCAGCACAGTGTTAATATCCAACATAATGTAGATTAGTGAATAAGGCCAATTAAAATAGATCAATAACCAAATATAATAACGCACTATTAAATTAACAGATAGTTAACATACAATTTGTCAGACATTGGTTGAAACATATAATTTAAAGCTTGACCAATTGGGTTTGACATTTTAGCGGTAACATTGCTTGAATAACCAACAACAAAAGTAGTATTCAAAGCCATACAATAATTCTAGTAGTAGGTAATTATATATCTGGAAAATTAATGAAGACTTCTAAAGACCATGCAACATAATGTTAAAGAGTATAACGAGGAAATGTATTTTCTAAATAACAACTCTTGATATTTTCTGAAATTTCCTAAGTAAGTTTTAGCGTAATAAGCTTTTCCTCCTTCCCGAGGTTGTTGGATGTCGGCTCTAGGCGTGAGGTAGTCCATAATTACTGAACGGAAACTCCAGCTTTGGAACTGGAAACTACTGATTGGTCCATCGCAACAAGAGAGCAGCTCTAGTATTTAGAGAAGAATTAAATGATTTATTTCCCTCAAATAAATTATCTCGAATTGTACAGTGTAGATGACAATACTTTATGTAAGTTTATATGTTATTTGGCAAAACGATTTCTCTGCATCATTGTTAAATAATTGAAAAGAAAGAAATTCTCGTAGGAACCCCGTCATTCATACGATTTTATATTATTGCTTAGAAGCATTTTTTACCATAATTAAATTATGTAAAGCCTAAGTATTAATACATCGGCCGATGTAGAGGAAGTGATGCAACAGATGTGAATAGTTTGTAAAAAATGTTTTCTTAGCGCATTTCAAAATGTTGACATTGACATCTTGTTTTGTCGTGGAGCTTCAGCCATTATAAAGTTCACCGCCCAAAACTAGATCAATTCAGTTCAGTCTGCCTGAAAATCGTTTCACTTCCTCTCAAGGTAGTTAGTTTGCTGTGCGTTGTCACCTCACCAGGCCACTATTAGCCGTGGGACACTTCAGTGGAGCAACTATGGAGACTCTGCTGAGTTGAGGCACAGTGGCTCAACAGCACAAAATAGAACTGATCGTGTATGTTCTATCGTCTGCCAGTGTCGGACATGGTGTTGAATAGTTTGGGCCTTCTATTCCTTTTAATGAAAAAGAAAAAGTGAAGGATTAGAACATTCAGTAAACACCCGACGTTGGTCCCAAGGCTAAACGAAGGGTTTTACTACTATTTCCACTCCTTTCTTCGCCTCTGAAACGTTAAAAATCACTGACACTTCAGCTACGTTCTTATAACCAGAAGACAGATGACAGACTTAATATAATTTGTTTGCTGGGTTTGAGATCTAGAATGTGAGATGTATGCGCGTGCAGTAAGTTGCCGTATGGCTAATGGGCTACGGAAGCTTCCACGCCCCGCGACTCCGGTGAGACACAACATGTTGACGAGCAAGTTGCCGGAGTCAGACAGTTAAGTAACAGTTCCGCCACAACTTTGAGTTGATACACTAGTGTCTCATGGCTAATAGCTACAGCACCGACAACCCGTGGCACAAGTGTGTCTTCCACTAGTGTCTCACGGCTAATAGCTCTGATTTGATTCTATGCCATGCTACAGCACCGACAACCCATGGCGCAAGTGTGTCTTCCACTAGTGTCTCACGGCTAATAGCTCTGATTTGATTCTTTGCCATGTACAGTACCGACAACCCGTGGCGTAAGTGTGTCTTCCACTAGTGTCTCACAGCTAATAGCTTCGATTTGATTCCATGCCATGCTACAGCACCGACAACTCGTTGCGCAACTGTGTCTTCCACTGCTCTCACTGTGTCTCACTGCTAATAATCATAATCATTCTTTATTGTCACATAAATAACATTTACATTTTAGCATTGCTATAAAAACAGATGACATTGTCAGTATGTTTACAAGAGTATAGTTCACATGAAATACGTACTTTTTGGTATACATTAAATAATACTTATGCTATGATATAAATAATAATATTTTCTTAATTATCACACACCATCACTAAAAGCTCTCAACAAAATATAATAAAAATAGGTTTTTAATCCTTAGTAATACAAATCAGGTTATAAATATTCATCTAACCTATAGCAATTTTTTTCCAACAGGATATTGGAAACTGCACTTTTGAAGGACTTGTCTCTTACAAGGCATTTTATGTTTGAAGGCAACTTATTAAATGCTCTTTTCCCTATATATAATGGTGATCTTTCAGTTAACGAAAATCTATGGATTGAATCGAGTGTTGTATTTGTGATGAAACTGCTGGTCCGATATTAGGTCAAAATTGGTGTGCACTAACATAAGAACTTTGTAAATATATAAACTAGGTATTGTCAAAATATTTAAGTCCTTGAAAATTTGCTTGCAAGGTGCTCTCCAAGACGAGTTTGTCATGATCCTTAAGAGCCTCTTTTGTATTTTAAATACAATTTCAGATTGACAAGTACAACCCCAAAACTCTATTCCATAAAAAACTACAGGGAAAAATAGGCATAGTAAACCATCATCTTCGTTTTCAAATCGACTACATCTTTGAGGACCCTCATTAGGAAACAAGACGAATTAAGTTTTTAAATATTTTCTATTGCAGTATTCCATTTAAAATTAGCATCCAAATCTACTCCCAAAAACTTAACACTTTTTGCTAAATTCAAGGACTGCCCTTGAAAATTAATGTCTCTGTCAATTTTTAAAATATTTTGTGGAGTGCTAAATTGTAATACTTGTGTTTTACTGCATTTTAATTTCAGACCATTTGCTTCAAACCAATGTGTAAGTTCTATTAAAGATTGATCAATATACATTTTTAGTTCACTATTGCTATTCGCTTTTATAATTGTCGTAGTGTCATCGGCGTACAATATTAAGCTATGAGAAATATTAATTGGTAAGTCATTTATGTACAAAACAAATAATAAGGGGCCCAGAATATATCCTTGAGGCATCTCCAACTGTATTTTTTCCATTCAGACTTTGTTTTGGTGTTATTTTTTTTACTATTACCGTGCGCTGGTACCTATTTTCTAGATAAGACCTAATCCATTCAACTGCTTCCGATGAAAAATTATAGAAGTAGAGCTTGTTCAACAAAAGGGTGTGATCAATGCAATCAATAGCTCCGATTTGATTCCATGCCATGCTACAGCACCGACAACCCGTGGCGCAACTGTGTCTTCCACTAGTATCTCACGGCTAATAGGTCCGATTTGATTCCATGCCATGCTACACCAGCGACAACCCGTGGCGCAACTGTGTCTTCCACTAGTGTCCCACGGTTAATAGGGGTCTAACACATCTTCCAGTAATTTTGTCTTTGATTTTAGTTGAGAGAAAACAACGTTTCTTTTGACGATTTTTACTAATTATAGTTACTTGTTTATTTTTTTACTTATTATTTTGTTTAAGTATGTGTAATAATGTAAACTTAATACTAAATTTGATCATGTTATGATAATACTTTTATATTTAAGAAAATTACTTAAATAAAAACATTGGAAAGAGCTGACATTTTAATTCTAATTATATCATAATAAGAATATAAGGCTCCTTGTGCCTCTATATAAATAAAAATGATAAAAATGTGTGATTACAATAATTTATATTGAAAGGAAATTTTTTCTAACAAATTAAATTAATTAAATACGTAAAAACTTTGGTCTTAATAAGGTTCAAAGTTAAAGACTGCATTTGTAACAGATAACCAAACTATTGCTATGGTATTTTTCCAAAACAATACATATATAAGTCTCAAACTAGTGAAGGGATGGTTCACTAAATTTGAACAATATCCTTGCTACATTACAGACCAACCAAAAGGTGAGACTTGTCTAATGTCATATCAAGAGTAGTGGGAGATAAGCCGTGAAAAGTGACAAAGTCACACCTTTAATGTAACAGCTGCCTACCATCTCATAAATCAAGAGTTGATGGTGACAAGTTCTCTGACATTTATCTTATCATTTTAGGACCGTGCAGAGATAAGGGATGAAAAATACACTTCCAGATATATAAAAGTGTCATCCCTTATAAACTACTTAAGGAACATTATTCTGTGAGGAAGATAACTCCTAAATAACATCCTAACTGCCAGTAGATATTATCTGATCCAATAAAAAACAGGTGTGTTTGAAAAAGTAAAAAATATATTTTTTTATCATAGCAATATGTTGAGAGGATTTTTATAGTTTTTACTTAGTCAGAGTTCAGAAAAAAGGAGAGAAGAGAAGAAAAAATATTATTCAAATAATAATATATACATTACTTCAATATACCACAAAATTCAATAAACGTATCATATATTTTGGATATGAAACTATAATACAATTATGAACACGTAAATATTCAAAATTGTACTTAAATACATGATAATTTTTGCTTTTATTCCAATTTTACCATCATTACTAGTAAGCATGAGTTATATTTAGTCATATTTTGGTTAACAACATTGGTTGTATTTCTTAGTTTACTAACCGTCCCCAAAATTGCGCTTTATCCGTTATCTTCATTTTAATTATATGTCATTTTTGTCATGATTCATTTGATGTCACTTACAAATGCGTTTACACACTTTTAGCAGTTTTTCTTTTATTGCGTCATTTAATTTTGGTGTGAATCATATTGTCTCTTTCTAAACATTGAGGCTTAAGAACTATCAATTAAGATTTTCATGTACTGGCCGTGTGATTGTGGAGCTGATATTATTCAATCTATGGATCTTGTAGTTAATGATTGCTCATTGCGTATTTGGGGGAGGGGGGTTAGTTAGTCTTCATTCAGCAGATTTTGAATGGTTATGAAAGCTGGATTAGGCTCTGTAACTGGAGATCAATATTTAAACACTAAAACACAATTACTTTGTAGATAAGATTTTATTTTTATTTATATTATCGATCTAATTTTCAATGTTTCATTCCACCCCTTTATATTTTGGTGGCTGGCTTTAAAGTCGTACGATATATGTCATATTTTAAGGATTTTTTAGTTATTAAATTTTTTAGAAACTATATACACCACCATGAAAATAATATAAGAACATAATATCTTACCATATTTCAATAACAGCCAATTAATATTGTGAAACGAGATTCTGTAACATACTTTGCAAGTAAATTATCTTGTTTAATGGACAAAGTTCTGGTCTGATTATCTACAGAATAAATAAAGGTGAATTTGTCTTTTGCCTTACCATTTTACATTATTGCCTCATTGAATCAATAATTTTTATATTTTCACAAATATTATATTTTCAATTCACTTTAAACTGTAAA
Source organism: Stictocephala bisonia (assembly GCA_035578905.1). Taxonomy (NCBI): domain Eukaryota; kingdom Metazoa; phylum Arthropoda; class Insecta; order Hemiptera; family Membracidae; genus Stictocephala; species Stictocephala bisonia. Next base: position 152,583 of record JAQJVL010001233.1, on the reverse strand, counting down.
ATTTCTAGATATAACATTTTTATTCGATTACCTGGAACTATTATTGTTTGAGTAGTAACTATTCAAATTGTAACTAAACTAACAATCAATCATTTATTGCTAACCAAAACCAGTAGAAAAAATCTGATGTCATTGGCTCTAGTCAATATTACCCTATGTAGCTTGTAAACATTTGAGATACTCATTTTTACAAATGTAAACGTGACAGGTCTATAAGTGAAGTTTGTTAAACTGCAAAATGCGGGTTTCAGTGATTAATAAGGGAGCTGCCCGGTGGACAAGCGGGGAAGAGAGAGCAAACCACCACCATTGTTCAGCTCTCACAATGGTTTGAGAATGGAAGGACAGATGCCAACCGGTTTACTTAAAATCAACAGAGTTGCAAATAATATAAAAGTCAATTACAGGCAGAGAGTTGAAGGCTCGACTTAGATAGAATTATTCGCTGGAGAAGACTATATTATAGTGCAACTCTACAATATAGTGTAGCTCTACAATATAGTGCAACTCTACAATATAGTGCAAATATATAATATAGTGCAACTCTACAATATAGTGCAACTATATAATATAGTGCAACTCTACAATATAGTGCAACTCTACAATATAGTGCAACTCTATAATATAGTGCAACTATACAATTAGTGCAACTCTATAATATAGTGCAACTCTACAATATAGTGTAGCTCTACAATATAGTGCAACTCTACAATATAGTGCAACTCTACAATATAGTGCAACTCTATAATATAGTGAAACTCTACAATATAGTGCAGATCTATAATATATATAGGCTTAGACAGTTTTTGTTACAACTAGATTTAGAATTATTAGAATAAGTATTGTGGTTTATAATTGTGTTTGTATCATACAAAATGTGTTGTGTATAGTTTATACTCCATGACTAGACCATAATTAATTAGTGAAGCCATTGAGTATACTATGATCTAGCATACTCAGGCTCCGAGATACCTGTCACTGAGGGTACCACATAAGAGCATGAGTGAATTGGCCAGTGCTAATGTACTGTATATACCACATATACCAAATTTGATTTAGATTAATGTTTGAAACTAGGTTCTACTAGTTAAACAGTTTTATTAAGTTTGTTTTTATCCCCTAGTTAAAATTAACCATATTAGAACAATTAATTCAGTGAAATAAGTTTTGCTCCATTCCGTTATTACAGGAATATCTCAATACGTATTAATAAAAAATATTTGCACAAAACCTAGTTAAAATTTGTATAACGTCCCTAGAGATAAATGTTGTCAACAAGTTTCTAATGATTTATATAGACTCGTGAGTTCTGCACAAAGTGAATTTTATACATGTACCTCGACAAGTGCATACGTCACACGTCCAGAGCTATTTTAGATGAACTTGATTTAAACCTGGCTTTCGAAAAACTTAGTGTTATATAAAACTTAGTTATGCTTTTATTTACGACAACTCAAATATTTACTTTGCGTAAAATATAAAAATATGTTAACATTATATTCAAAGGAGATTTTTTTTCAGAAAAAACTGTATGAGCTATCTACGAAACTATAAGAGATAAAATCGTATAAATTGTAATGAATACTCACAATTATCTTTTTTATCTACACTAAATTTCATAATATCCTTCGGGCTACATAAATAATGGCGTGGGCATAGTTAAAATTCTCTTCATTTTCACCAATAAATAAACTAAAAAGTCGGTATATTAGGCTAAAATATTTTAAAATGATACATAAACAATGAACGTTAGGTTTTTTATAACAGTATATATGAGAAAAATAAATGCCACTAAATCGTAAACAACATTATAAATTATACAAAAAAATTATTATTTTCATTTTTAAATTGTCAAAATTAGTAATCTGATATACTATTTATTACAAATATTAAACTGTAAATCAACGTAAGACGGACATAAACGTACATAATGTAAGAAGAATTGGTTAGAGGGAAAACTTCTTGAAGGTGTTTTAATATGTACCATCATATCAACACACACACTAGAATAGGCACTCTACGTAAGCAAGTAGAAATTAGTATTATTGTCCACAAATCTTCAGGATTTGTTCATCCTTCAAGTTTGAAAAATGTCAAAATACTTGGGCCAACTAACCTAAAAACGACAAGCGCACAATTCTTTTCGGAGCCTTTTGCACGTCTTTAAGACAATGAGGCGAGGATTTAAATTAGTAGTTATTAACCCTTACATTTTTTAATTTACTCTTCATTGTTACAAATTTTAAGTGCTGAGAAATGAGCGGAGTTTTCCGAAAAGCCCAATACCAAAAACTAGCGATTAGGTTACACCCTGAAATAACTGAGAACCACTCATTGATTTTATTAAACACCACTTTTACAATACATAAAAACTATATCCCTTCATAGAGTTAATAGGTGATTTAATCATTTTATGTCTTGGCTGTTTATGAAATACAACAGCAATGTCTAATGAACCTGTTAGAACTCTGCAGTTTTAATATATTTTGTTAATACATGCATGAATGAGTAGAGCTGAAATCAAAATAATACAATTTTCATGATGTATTTTATCATATTTCGGTTTATTACTAGTACTATATTCTATTGAAAGTTTAAATACAGTAAGTGCTAATTTTTATATACGTCAAGTGCGAAACTATGATTTGGAATAATCATATCCCAGGAGAAAGGTATAATAAACTCTGTCATTTCCTCGTAAAGAGAAAACAAACACGTAAATGGATTTTCCCTCCAACTGAATATATTACATGGAAATTATTCACAGTCAATGTAATGTTCGTTCAGCAAACATATTATAATGAGTTATTTGAACCGCTCCCAGCAAATTATTTTTTTTTAATGATATACATTCCATATCGCATAATTGGATATATTGTTTGTTGATATTAGTGACATTTTTTATTCATTTATAAAACAACATGATTTTTTGTTGTTTTAATATTAAAGAAGCATGTAATTTATTTATAAAGGAAAACTAAATTTAAATATTGTTGTCAGTTAGAAATAGTGAAAAGTATATTGTATAATATATGTCTACATATATGTGATCGCAAAAGATACGTGACTCCAGATATGGATTTTGTCAATCTTCATAAATATATTGCATTTAAATAATGGGGAATCTTAAATGTTTCGCAGAATATGGTGGAAATTCCATTAGCAAAACTAACTAATATTTGTGATCTCTTACATAACACGCATCCATACATATGTACATAATAGTGTACGCACATCTATGTTTTCCCAAGGTGTTTTTTAGACTCTATTTCTTCCGGGATATGTATTTAATAATCATTGAGTTGGGTGTTCGATGTATATCAATACGTAAAAATATGGCTGTAAATAGTTTTAATGGTAGATATAAATAATAATTATTCTTTAGCATAATATATGTTCAGTATCCTTCCTCTAGCATGGTATAATATTGATTTGTTTTATAAATGCAAATATGCAGTTTAAATTTTTTAACATCCAGATAACGGGTAAATAATTATTAACATTAACTATAAATAACAAATAACTGTGTTTTACAAACAGTTGTAGGTCTGATGGGTTACAGGAGTCATGTACCATTTAAGTCAGTACACATATGCTGGGGATGAATTTTTTAATATATTATGCAATCCGACAGTATAACTGTATGTATGTATTTCTATTCAAGTACATACCAGAGCCAAATTAGTATTTGTGTCTTAAAATAAATAACACTCTTAACCATAGAAATGTTATTCAATTTGATTTTGGAGTAAAGCTTCTTAGGTGACAAACAGTCAGGTTTCGAGGACACTTTCACAACTTAGTTTCAAACTCCAACAGTAAAGCTGGTAGGCGTCTACTTTCACTTTCTCTCATGCTTAAAGTTCCAAGAAACCTATAATTTTTACTTTATCGAAACAATGAATAATGATTTATTTCAGCAATTAAACACAATATAAACATAAAAAAATTATTTCTATGGAATAAAACTGACCAACGTTACAAGTATGTGGTGGCCAGCTGAAAAAAAAACTATTAATTACAATGTTTATTGATCATACGTTTTTAATGAAACACCACATATATATGGGGGGATATTCAATATCATTATCTATTGAGTGTATTTGTTAATATTGTTTCCTATCATTAACTCAAATTCACTTATAAAATATGTTGTTGATTTATTTTATTGTTATTATTATTAGAATTAGTCAGTAGCGTAGTTGGTTCAATCCCAGCTTCATGTGCTAAAGGCTGTCAGTTTGATCCCAATCAGAGTCAATTCATTTTGAAAAGGATCAGCTTATAACCACCGGTTGTTCATTTGTCATTGGGCTATTAATTAATGACACTTTCTAAGGAATAGTTGGCCTTAGTTTGTAACAATGACTACATTCGCTCATCTACACTCATCACATTCATTCGAAATCCATATTCGCCCATATCTTGACGATTGGCGTCTTATGAATAAACAATAAACAATTTTGAACTGTATCATTATAGTTGGTATCTTAGGATAAATAAATAAACTTAATTGAGTCAGAACTAGGATATCATTTATATAATTAAAATTTCCATCATATTTTTGATATTTGCCAGTTTTTAAGCCACTTAAGTAAACTAAAGTAAGTTAACAAGTAAAAACTCATGGACTTACCTGTTCAATTATAATCGACCAGAGTTATTATTTTATTTTATTTGTCTAAGTCAGTTACTCAATATAAACTATTACCTTACACCAATAAATATTCTACAAGTACAATTAATATTGTAAAAATTTAACTTTTAAATTGAAGAATATAATTTTTTCTAGAAATAAATTATATTAAAAATATGTGATAGTAGAGGAAAATAAAACTTTGTCAAAAATATATTATTTAAGATTCAGTAGTAGAGTCATGGCCAGAGGTACAGAAGTGTACTTAGGAAAACAATAACTATCCTATTGTAGGGTTTAAAGAGACATTTCTATGTTTAGTTTATATTTTGTTCAACAATATCACAGAGCAGAATATTATTAGATTCAGGTTTACCAACTAGGTAAATTATAACTCGAAAATTTATGATTTGAAGTAAATCAATCTGAGTTCTCTATAAATCAATTTTCTAGCTAAAACCACACTGAGGGTTATTTCAAAATTGTATGTATATTAAAAAATGAGTAATTTATTATAGAAATTACATCTCATATATATTTCTGTTTCTGTCTCAATCCAAGGAGTTTCTGGGCGTCAGTTCTCAACATCGGTTGGGGTTGGTGGAGGTAGGACGACAGCAACAATCTACCTAGTGGCCATCCCTCATAATCATCTAAAAGGTCAAGTCGTTCATATAACCACGAGAAATCAACAGGTAATATAATCGTATTTCTTATAACTATATTTACATACATCCAATATTGTTATTGCTTAGATTAAGTAAATATATACATTCTAATTAGTACAACTAATGACATGGTTGATATAATATGAGTGAATTGAAAGAAATATTATTGTAAAACAGTGAACTTTTTCTAATGCATTAGTATCATTTAAAATAACTCCTATGTTGGAGAAAATTTATTGGAAAACAAAAAACTGTTGAAAACTATTTCAAAAGTTAAATTTTCTGACAGAGGAGTCATACTGATATGACTGAAAATACAATACGTTTAAGAAGTTAATTTGACTTTCTAATTATTTTCTATATCTAAAAATCTATAAATTATTTTACAAAATAAAAATTGGTAATTTTGTTTATAATTAGGCTACTTTTCCATTTTAATCGTTTTAGTGGAAAGAAAGTTTTGTTTGTATTTTATATACAGACAAATGTATAGTTATAAAACAACGTGTTTTCAATTTACTGTTTCTTAAAATTCTTTTGTATTAAATAATTACGCAAGTTTTTACTTTTTTAATTGACTGTATTAGGTAAAATGAAAAAAAGTGTACATATATATATATATATATAGTCATATTTGACCAAAATTATCAAGAAAAAATATAGGAACTGTTGTAAAAATTACATTTTATGAAAGTTTTTACCACATGGTTTGAAAAAATACTACTAAATCACAATATTATTTTTTTTTACAATTAACAAGGTAAATTGCTTTTAGTGAAAAAGCGCAAGGTTTTAATTTCTGGTCGTAACTATACTACTAACAATTGATGTATTTTGGTTATGCTGTTGACTTATAAATCCACTTTTTATTACGTTTCACAAAAAGTAATACAAATTTAGCTGTAAAAGTGCAAATTACACTCTTGACAGTTGTATGTAAAACCAATATATACTATTGTTAAGTAGGCCTATATCGTGTGTTAATTCTGTCTTTATAGCACACACAATGGCATGTTTTCCTCTTTATCAACTTTGAACTGATTATTAAATCTAATATTTTTCAAGAACATTCATAACTGTGATTATGAAATGTAATAAAAATAGCTGCTGTTCTTAAAATATTTACACCACACAGCTTTGTTAATTAAAGCTTAAATATTTGCATAGAAAAAGTAAGCGTATCAAACTGGACTATGTATTGAACGGTAAAACCATTATCCCCCTCCCGACTAAGACAAACATCCTACTCACTTTAGAGCATGCTTACATTCTAGCGACTTTCTGCATCAGCCACAATGTAAGATCCCAAGAACAATGCTACAATGACACCATTTTACTACAGATCTTAAGAAGTGTAGCCATAATATCTCCACTATAAAACGTTGGCGTTTCCTTTACATAGGCAGGAAACTTGTCTAACCTCTCTATATTTCACATTATCTTCTTTTGGTATTTTAATATTAGAAGAAACTAATCTTTGGTCAAAAATGTTATTAAAGCTCTGAAATGCTAAATCCCTTGTAGCGTAATTAAATAAGAAGTTATTTGTATGGAATTCTTGAACCCCAATGTGACTTCTAGTGTCTATACATTGGTGTGAAGAACTTGGTATAGTACATGAAAAAACAATTCTGAAATGTAAGTGGCTCTAGTATCCGTAGCATGGACAACGAATTATTGTGGTTGAAGTGGACCAGCGTCAAAGGTGTGTTTAATGATGGGTAGATATTAAGTATTACGTGGATGTAATCTGTATACTTGTTATATAAAAGAGTGTAAAGTGACTGAGAGATTCATTGAGACATTTTCAAGATAAGACGATCAATTACATGATATGTGAAAGACACACTATATTATATGTTTCAAGATAATGGCTAGACATTACATGATGTCTGTGTATAAGTCAGTTGACTAATTATTGCATTAATTTGGTAGTTGGAAGATATTTAATGAACAATATTTGTTGTTGTTGTAATAACAAAAGAGTTTAGTTGAATTATTTGTAAGTAAAACAATAGTTTTACATAACTAGAGATAGAATGATAAGCTAGTGTTTTGCCAGATAAGTGATAAAGTGAAATGAAGTATTGGAATCACTCCAGAGGCTAAACAAATGCACTAAACATTTCATTATTAAAACACGTCCGGAAATCCCAGTGATGTCTGACTGAAGAATAAGTGACTCCAGAGAATGGTGGGAATACAAAGTTACGTAACTCGTGTCTGTAAATAATACAAGCACACTGTTGCTGTCGAAAAACGGCTCACCAGGGAGTACCTGGGAAAGTGACTTAAATACTTTACCTCTTATATCTGACAGGATCTGGTTCATTAAATATTTATATATTGAAATCTGTTTAAGGTAATAATATACTTAAAATCAAATCTGAAATTTTAGTTTTTCAAAGTATCAATATGTAAGGATGTTTCATAAAAATACCGCAAACTTCTAAAAGGGACGTAATTATGTTTTACTTACGTATTCCTTTTAAAATTACGTCATTATTTACATTTTGTCTGGTATCATAATTACTGCTGTTTAAAATATACATGCCATGGGCTAAATTCACTGTACAAGGTACCCTCCCCAACATGTCTTTATTTATTTATCATACCAATGGCATAACATCAATAGTAACATAGATGGCTCCAATAATTTAATTAATCAGTTATCAACAATAATAATCTATTAAATTAACTAACAAAGATACACAATCCAAAAATATTTTTTTGGATTGTTTATCTTTGTTAGTTAGCTTTTTCATTGTCTTTATTGTTAATTTATTTGTGTTTTCTTTTCTTTTCGCTCAAGTTGGTTTTTATTACAACACAGAAAAGAAAAGAAAACACAAACAAATTAACAATAAAGACAATGAAAAAGACAATAAATATAAGTAATATATGAACAATGCAAAAAATATCAAAAGCAAACATCAATACATTTCATGTTGAGGAAAATATTCAGCCAAACAAAACCACCCTTATTGGTTGAACTGGTCGATTTCAGCAACGACTCGCTTGACGGCTTGAATGCTAGAATTGAATAAGTCCACAGAAGTATCCTGTCTCCAAGACGCATCATTCGAGGAATAGGGGTGTGTTAAGAGTAGTTCCTGTCAGCAAAGCCAATATAAAAAAAGGCACTGATGTCTGGTCGGGGTCGGTACATGAAAACGAATTCTCTCTAGTAATTCAGGGCAGTTAATTATGTTGTTCATGGCCTTGTACAGAAAGGAGATATCCGCAATTTTTCTTCTTTCCTCCAAAACATGAAGATCATAAATAAATAACCATGAAGCATCGCTGAAAGATCATAAATAGGGACCTAGAAGTAGTTGAAACAAGCACTGCAACCAAGGAACTTCACGATGTTTCTTGTGATTATCTTATTCACGCAATCCTTGTGATGAACCTCGTAAATGTGATTATCTTCGTTTTGGTAGGATTCACAGACATTAAATTTGAAGTGCACCATTTAAGAACACCGTCAAGGGCTCTCTGCAAGGATTGGAGTCGATGATGGATCCAACTTTAACAAAAAGTTTGATATCATCAAAACAAATCAAAAAATCAAAACAAAAACTTTTGAATGGTTTGAGATATTTACAAAGTTTACTGGCCTTATAGTTTTCCAACAAATTTACCATGCTGGTTATAGTATTAAAACAAACAATTATTTGTAGATTATGATATTAAAAAAAAAAAAAATAAAATCAGATATAAATAATTATGCTCATTTACCAATTAAAAAAGAATTTAAATAATTACCTCTCAAATAGAATATTTTACGAAGGCATCATGTCACATCTTCACCTAAATACTTACCATAAAATAGAAATGAACAAAAGAATTATGAAATGTACAGAAGAATTATGTACATGTTCGTGGAAAATTATGAAAGATAACTACAACCAAAACTCACAATATGGCAGAGTAAGGTAGGAATATCACTGTTATTACAAATTCTACACACAGTTTATTATAAAATATTGCGTTTATAAAATTTCTCAGAAATACATCTTTATAAAATCTATTACAAACTCAAATAAAAGGAATTGTCGAAGTATCACGAAATATGTGTATAAGTGATATATATATGTGATGTGGTTCTGATAATAATATATTCTTACAATTGCACGGAACGTGTTTCTCATTTTATTTCGATACTTAAAGCTATAACAAAATCACAGATAAATGAAATGATAGTTTGTTGTATTAAAGATTAGGTAAATATTATTTAAATTACCTGTAGTTATTTTACCACTGTTCAAGGTCAAACAAAGTCTACAGCACTCTACAATCACAATTCAAGCTCAAACACACGAAAATAAACTAAAAATTAACAATTCTATGTACTTTAAAAATTCTTCTTTGAGACAAAAAGTTGTTGAGATTGTAGGTCTTTGCACAGTTCTCTGACATGGCGTCCGCTTAATGGTTGCCATCGACTTGGACACTACCAGAGAAGACTAAGGTGTTCATGTTGAGTAGTAGTTAAGATTAGGATATTGTGTAGGGAACATAACTAACTCAGTATTAGACTTTTCAATTACCTGACAACCAAAACAATACTACGTGGTTCAGTTTCCAAGCTAAGCTGTAGGTCCCTTAGTTGGCTTGGTTAAAAGACTATTGTAAATGTCTATTTCTTCGGAACAGTTGATCTTAAATAGTAACAATGATTACACTCATCACTCTCATTTATCACTCATAACCCTCGGTACCTCTAAGATCGGCGTCTTAGTAATGAATCTTAAGAGTAAATTGTATAACACTTACATTTTTGAATAGGTTTCATAAAAATCCCTGAACTTTAAGGTATATAGCGCTATTATAAAACGTTTTAATTAGCACCTGTCTTATAGGAACAATACACAAATAATTGTTTTTTAAGCAATATTTAACACTAAGAGTGTGAAATTAAATTTGACTCTCTTGGCCAGGAAAAAATAGCATAATATTTGGAGGCAGTAGTTTCTGTTTAAAAATAAACTTTGAGAGTACCATAAAGTTTACTTGGCCGTAGACCAAATATAAATTAAAAAATAAACAATTAAAGAAGGGGCTTAAAAACAAGCAAAAATTATGTTTTTGGAGTCTTAGGCGATTTTGGAGTGCTGGCACGTAAGGAGGAGGGCTTAGTGTTAAATTGCTCTAAACATAGTATTATTTGTAATTATATAGAATCAAGTCTACTTTACAAACAGGGCCGTTATCTGTCGAGTGTTAAGAAGACTATAAGTCTAACTGAGCTGAAATTAACATGTGAAAAGTTGTTATTTGTAATTATATAGAATCAGGTCTACATTACAAACAGGGCCGTTATCTGTCGAGTGTTAAGAAGACTATAAGTCTAACTGAGCTGAAATTAACATGTGAAAAGTTGTTATTTGTAATTATATAGAATCAAGTCTACATTACAAACAAGGCCGTTATCTGTCGAGTGTTAAGAAGACTATAAGTCTAACTGAGCTGAAATTAACATGTGAAAATTTGTGTAACAGGGTTATCAGTAGTAGTATGTTCGAAAAAAATGCCACAAAGAATCATTAATATTTATGGCAATACCATTTCTGAATTGTTGTTGTATTTAAACATTATTTATTATAATAAACGAATTTATTATAGTTAACAATTCTTCAAGATATGTAAAATATAACACCTCATTTAAGAATTAACAGAAAAACGAATTGTGTTGAAATACTTTAGCATAGATACCTATTTTCAATTCAATTCACCAACCTATAATTCAAATATACTTGTATTTAAATACTTTATATTTAACCAAAAACATTATAGTGTAATAGACATGTACTTAGCCACGACTCAAAAAATACAGAGTGATCAACGTTGATAATAGGAGAATTAAAAGCAACACATTTGAATCGTATTTATTTTAAAGTCCTTTCTGGTGCTATCAACTCTGTATATTTTCCGTCTAAAAAAGCTTTAAAGACGACAATTGCCAAGCAACAGTGTTGTTGTTGAGTAGATTTATGGCTCCGAATGCTGTTAGTTGCGATAACAGCACAAGTTGGTTGAGTTCACGGCAACTTGTTCCACCAAACTTGCACAGTTTTGAATCAAGACAAACGAACCACTTTAAGTCCTTGCGAGTTATCGCCTTGTCCACAGAAAGCTTTCCGGACGGACTATTTTTCTTCATATTATTTGTACTGTCCAGTAGATTTATGTCATGAAATACATTTTCCTTTGATAACGAAAGAAATCAACTATTTATTGTCGGTTATTCACCAACTATTCGACTATTACTGTATTTTCTAGTATTTATATTAATAATACAAATAAGAGTAGAATGGGATCTGATACTGTTAAATTCCTTAAACTGAACTTGCCTAAAAATAACTAAATTGTGTACAGTTGGCATTACATCGAACAATAATACTCGTTTTTTGAGTGTTATTATTTGTTCTATTATCCTATGGCTAAATTACTGTCGGCGCAAAAGATAAAGGTTGTTTACTAAGAAACTATTAACAATACAATCACACCATTGTGGAGGACCTAATGAAAGTAATTAGTGAGCTGAGAAAAGACCAAAAACAATCCCTGATAGATTTTAATACCTCGTATGAAATGATGAACACTAAATTAGATGAAAACACTCAAGCCCTCAAACAGAACACTGACAAAATGAATATGTATTTGGACAAAATTGATTCCCTTGTATCTGAAAATCAAGCACTGAAACAAAAAGTCTCTACACTTGAAAATAGAATAGAAGATTTAGAACAATATTCGAGAGGAAACTGTGTAGAGATACAGGGCCTACCATGTAAACCTGATGAAGTGATGGACACAATCAAGAGTGTAGGCCAGGCATTACAAATCCCCATAGAAGACAAAATGATTGATGCATGTCACCTACTTGGCAAAAGGCCAGACTCTGAACGCCCTCCAGGTATCATAGTTAAATTTGTTCGTAGGATTGATGCTGAAAATATACTTTTGGCTAAACTAACCTATATCAAATACCTAATTATAATGGATATTATAGAACAAATGAATTACATAGGGCTGGAGGAGTGGCCATTTTTGTCCATAATAGTATAAATCAAGTTATACAGACAGATGTTGTATTTTGCTTAGCAGACGTAATAGAACTTTACTTTACGGCACTAGGCGATAAATTTAAATTGTTTGCTTTATACAGACTGCATGAAAAATCTTCTGAACTATTTATAAATGAGATAAACAACTACCTACGGTGCGATACTTCTAAAAGTTGCAAAAACTTAATAATAATTGGAGACATGAACCTCAATTTATTAAATGATAATCCTTTAATTGATGAATATAAACTTACATTAGCATATCACAGTCTAGAATCTTTTATAAATACTCCAACTAGAATCACTGATCAATCCAAAAGCTTTATTGACCACATATTGATTAGGATTAAAAACAAACATAACATTAACCTAGAAGCAGCGGTTGTTGACAGCCGAATAACTGATCATTGTCTAACAGCTGTTTGGTTATCAACAGGCGAGGAGGGGATTGACTTTTGTGATAAAGTCAAGGTCACGCAACCAAATTGTCACTATCGCATCAGTTACGAGCGTTTTAGTGAGTTACTAGATAAAACTGATTGGAATCCTGTTTTTATAGAACAAAATGCCTCACGCACCTATGATCAGTTTATTAAAATTTTTATTAATGTAATGCATAGCAGCAGAGAAGAAATAAAAAATAAAAACAGGGATATAATAAGATTGAAACCTTGGATTAATAATGATATTTGCAAGCGTATTAAAAAAGGAATTCGTTAATTAAAATACTAAAAAAACAGCCTGATAATCATACATTAAAAGCATATTTTATAGAATTTAGATATAAATTGCAAGGTGATATACGTAATCTTAAAAAAAATTATTACTGTTGTCTTTTTGAAAAGAATAAGCGGAATACCAAGGAAACTTGAAATATTGTTAAGAAAATTACGGGACAAAATTCAGTAAAGCATGACACAATTACTTTAGAAATTAACAATATAAAGGAAAATGACCCATTTAAAGTAGCTAATACATTCAATAGATTCTTTGTGTCAATTGCTGAAGAACTAAATGTAGGAAGAAATATAACTGACCATTTTAACTCTCTTAATTTTAAAAATTATTTCACAGAATCAAATATACCTCAATCAATGTTCCTGGGTCCTATGGTAGAAAATGATATTTTGAATGCCGTTGATTCATTAAAAATTGAAAATCACCAGGAATAGATGGTATCAATTCACAAATTGTAAAAACATTCTGTAAAATGTTCGCTCAAGTTCTATTGCATATTATAAATCTTAGTTTTGAAACTGGGGATTTCCCTGAAAAAATTAAAGAAGCCGTAGTAATACCGATATACAAGAAAGAATCAAAATTAAATTGTAGTAACTACAGACCAATATCATTACTCTCAACGTTTTCAAAAATAATAGAAAAGATTATGAAACAAAAACTTGTATCATTTTTGGAAAAGGTAAAATTTTTTAGTGATAATCAATTTGGATTTCGTCAAGGAATGAACACGGAAACAGCACTTTTAAATTTTATGAATATAGTTTCAGGAGGGTTAAATAGTGACAAAAAGGTAAGTGGTCTTTTTCTAGATATTACTAAAGCCTTCGATAAGGGGGATCATAGAATTTTACTTGATAAGTTATTTAACTGTGGGTTAAGGGGTGTCACTTATAATTGGTTTAAAAGCTATTTGACGGGTAGAAAACAGTGCGTTAAAGTAAATGGTATATTGAGTGAAATGTGTGAAATTAAGTATGGTGTACCTCAGGGATCAGTATTAGGTGCTATCCTTTTCTTAGTATACATTAACGATCTCTGTTGTGGAAATTTTCACGGGCAAGTCACTTCATTTGCAGACGACACTGCTTTGTGTTATGTAAATAATACATGGGAGGACATTGAGCATCAAATAAACTCTGACTTAGAGGCTATTCAGTGGTGGTTTTTCAAAAACAACATGGTATTAAGCTCGACTAAGACTAGTTATTTAAATTTCTGTTTAAGAGGAGAAGCTTCTTTTATAAATAAAATAATATCTAAATGTCTTGATTGTATTTGCAAATATAGGGTGTGTAATGTGGACTGTGCTGAAGTGAAAAGCGTGGAAAGCATAAAGTACTTGTGTGTTGTTCTAGAAAAAGGGCTTACATGGAAAATTCATGTACTGAATTTAAAGAAGAAACTTAATAATATTTTACGCTTATTCTACTTTTTACGTAGCCTTTGTAATAATGATGTATTGCGAACGTTATATTTTTCTTTGGTACACAGTAAACTGGACTAAGGTATTGCATGCTGGGGGGGGGAACGTATATTTCAAACCTAAAAAGTTTAATGACAAAAGTCAGAAACAGTTTGTTAGATTAATATTAAGGAAAAATAAAACTGAAGCATCTTTTCCTCTGTTCTGTGTATTGAAAATATTACCACTAAGATACATGTACTTCTATAAAGTTTTGACAATATTTTACATTCGAAGTCGGAACACTACACAATTGAGCATCCACAAATATAAATTACGCAATTTAAAAGATCTGTACGTCCCTAAGCCAACCAACACATATTTTACAAAAACGTTTGTCTACCAAGCTCCTAAAATGTACAATAAACTGCCCAATGAGATTCGGAATTGTAAAACTATTAACAGTTTTGCAAAATCTTTAAGAAAATGGTTATTTTCTATTGATGAGATAGAGCAGATCCTATTTCTGTAACTTTCAACCAATACATGATATCCACCTTTAAAATTTAATATTTATAGGCTCAAGCTACTTTCTGTTGGTAATTGTCTTAACAATAGATTAAATTTAAATTTATATAAAAACTATGTCAGCTAGGAGTAAAGTTTGGAACTATGTTTTGTTTATTTTTTTGCAATTTTATTCATTGTTCATAGCCACAAATGTGTATTAATAGGAATGTTTCTGTACCTCCAAACAGGCTTAGCCTTGGAGGTCTATATTTTCGAAACATATTTATGGGTTATTATGCATGTATGTAATGTTTGTAGATTTGTTTTGGAAATAAACATTTATTTATTATTATTTATTATTATTGTTATCTATATTTATAAAAGAGGATGTTTGTATATTTGAAGTTTATGTGCTGCCAAACCATCCAACCGATCGCCATGAAACTTTAGGATGTTGTCCTGTATACTTCCGAGATGATTTCTGTAAAGTGTGATGCAGGTCCGTCCACAGGGTCCCGCCCCACGGGCTCCTAAAGATCCCATGTTATTCAAATGGAGAATCTGAATTGTTTACAAAAAACATATGACTGTGTGGTTTAATATAGTTTCACATGCCATAAGCAGATTGAAGTTCTCACAACAACAGTACTGTATATGTTTTGATTTATTGTAGTTCTACATTTCACCTTGAGAGTGTAGCACAAACTACTTTTACTTGATCGGGTGATCTGTATTTGGTGTTAACCTTTTTTCTCGGTAATTAAAACATGTGGTGAAACGTGAAAATAAAAAATAAATAATTATTTGTTTTGCAGTTTACTTTTTATGACATGCCTCCTAAAAAAATCTAATATTGGTAGAAGAAGCAAAAATGCTTGAATTATTTCACCTATTAGGTTCTAAATCAAACTCAATATTATGACCGGCGAAGCGGGCGGCTACAGCTAGTTCCCGTATAATTGTACACTATTATGTATGCGTATTTTACTCGTCAATCTGTTATAAAATAATGTATGTAAATAACGTGATTATAAATATATTTATACAGTACAAGTGAACGTCACATAACACAAATGTATTATAATATAAGCACAAAATACACAAGTATACTACAATACAAGTACAAAATGCACAAATATTATAGTGATTGATTTCTTAGACCACAGGGGTTCACAAAAGAATGGAAACTGGTGTTCAACAACTCAATTTATAGGCCTACGACCACGTGACCCTATTGGCTGGAAATGTCAAAATAGTGGCTGCTGTGATATTGTTGGCTGATTCCTATAGGCTATTACTTCCGTTCTTTTAATTACTGAAAATAATAAATATATTTCGGAATCAAAAGTAACCTGTTCATTCATTAGTTTATCTCGATCCTTAAATTTTTTTTTTTAATAAAAAGCTCTTACCATGTATTCATAATCCTACCCTTGTTACAAACTTTTACAATATCTACATTTTCATTTATTTTATTCAACTTGTGGGTACAATTCAGAATATGTTTTGCTACATCAGATCTTTCAGGTTTCTTGTTTTTAAAAGCAGAGACAAGGTTTGTATAAAGTCTGACCTTTGTAAAACATATTACAACCATTACAGTTAATCCTATATATTCCTGAATTATCCTATATCTTCACTTTCAATATTTGGGTGTAAAATGTTGAAAATAGTATTACAAGTCTTAAAAACTATTGATAAATTGATATTATAAATTTATATTATAGTAATTTAAATAACTATAATTTATGATAAAAAATTCTTCAGATTATTTGACAATCTAAGGTGGTAAGCACAATAAATTGTTATATTGACTGACTAAATAAACTGTCAGAGAGCCAAATGCAGCTGTCAAAAACTGAAATTGTCAAAGTTGTCAAATAGAAAGATATTAGAATCCATTATTCATCGAGATTTTCCTGACAAAACTGATTATTCAGCTTGAAACAGCTCTTGTATATATGAAGCCATTTTTAAATAATAAAATGTTTAAAACTATTAAAATATGCAATATTATATATTTTAAATACACAAACAGATACGAAACGACTAACTCACACACCATGCTGTCAAAGTAGTCAGTACTGTCCAGTGTATAGTAATATTAATGGCATTCAGTACACGATAGCTGTCAGAACAATTATACGACTTGCTTGAACTAGAATACCAAACATATATCGTAACATTTCTTCACTGGTGTAAAGATGTTTTATGATAACTTTTTAACCCATCCACAAGTATTTTTTAAAAGTGTCTGTTCTTTACACATTCATACATTTTAAATTCACGGTTAACTTAGTTGTAACAAGCCACGTATTTTGTAACACAAAAGTAGTGCGTACTACTTAAACAGGGTTTTAAAATACATTTTTTTCTTATAAGGTTTCCAAATGTTAACAAATAGTGAGGTAACTTCGTTGTGTGATTCTCGAAACATTTTTTTTTAGTGCAAACAACACATAAAACAGTATGCATGGAAGATAGGTGTTTACTATTGGCAGTGCCACTCACTTTTACAATATTTCTCCTTAGAGATATTAAATAGGACACAATCATTTGTTATATTATGTCTTACATTAGGCTAGACCTCTTGTTAGGCTATTGGTTAGTATTTATACTTCCAATGCAGAGGGTGTATCCAGGGAAGTCCACTTAAAATTTGCTAAAGTGGTTCGGACCATGTTGTCTCTTAATAACGTTTGTTGACTAAGATAAAGATAATAGTGGTGTAAGTAGAACAAAACCAATAAAATAATTACTACTTTCGAACTGTGAGATAAAACAAAACAATATATAACCACAACAAATATATAACGTAATAAAAACTAAAACAACTATGAAATTAACCATATATTAATATAATTGTTTACATAACTAAACGTCCTTTCTAGAAAATCTATTTATTAAAAAAGTATTGATAATCAATTAAATAGTTCTAATATTGAGTTTACAAATATCACTAAGCCAAGTCAACTTTATGGTAACTCAAGAATAGATTTCT
This sequence comes from Stictocephala bisonia, assembly GCA_035578905.1. NCBI lineage: Eukaryota > Metazoa > Arthropoda > Insecta > Hemiptera > Membracidae > Stictocephala > Stictocephala bisonia. Next base: position 134,552 of record JAQJVL010001233.1, on the reverse strand, counting down.
GTTTCCTTAGTATTTTACATCAACATGGTCTTCCAAGTGCGGCTTAACTTAGGTAATTAGTGGGCTTAAGGAGCAACAAGTAATATTAACTAAGGCAAGTGTGAGCACATATATCAGGTGACTGAATGAACAAAGTTCGTAGGGCGACAAAATGAATTCAGCCGGGAACTCACTAGGAAACACTAATTTACATAATTTGTTTTCTTCCAAGAAAAGTGAGTTTTTGAAACATATTATGTAAAATTATTACTAAAATAAACGTAACTTTAAAAACGAAATAGTTTTGTACCTTTTTATACGGAGCAAAGTACCGTATTACACTTTTTGTCATATTAATTCTTATTGATGTTTATATATATAAACATTATAACTCAGTTCATTTTATTTGATTAAGGCTACAACATAATATTTAGTATTGTATTAATGTTAATAAGATATTAAACTTCCATTTATAATGTATCCTTGCATAGTTGTCAAGAAATTGATAAGTCAATAAAATGTTTGAATTTGGTTTGTATTAGAATAGTCTTTTGAGCTGTACTTCAAACTCAAAGTAAAATTCATTTATTTAGCCAGATCAACAAATACAGTTGCATTAGTCATGTCAGTTACGCTAATAATTAATTAATAATGAGCTTTAAAACTATACTCATGGAAATATAGTCAAATTCAATATACTTTATTTTAGCGAGTTCTAGCCAGGAATTCCCGGACGCTGTACACACTCTACTCCAAAAGCATTTTCTTTATCCCTCTTTTTAAAGCTCGGTGATGCTACTCAATTTTTAATGATAATGGAAGACTATTGTAGAGTTTAATAGCATTGTAAAGGAACTAGTTTTGAAAAAAATGCAGTAGAATGTTTAGGAATGGAAATGTTATTCTTTTTGCGGAATGAATACATGAGACCAGAAGGAACATCAACCAGCGGAGAACTTCAATATATAAATAGATGGGGATGTTAACATTGTATTGGCTTTGAACACTTCTCTGCATGACTGGTTTCTGTGGAGAGAAGAGACGACCCTTATTTTTTTAGACGGAAAAAATACTGTCTTCTGACTTTCACTTCCCCAGACAGCCACTGCATAAGACAGATAAGAGTAAATACTCATAATTCCATAATAGGCTGAAATAAAAACTTCAACCGATAATATATACTTGTATGAGATAAAGTATATATCATCTCATACAAATTTAGTATATTGTATGAGATAATATATTCTAAAGTTAAATTGTCGTCTACTTTTTAACTGAAGTCAATTCATACGTACATTATAAGTACATAGATTTAATGTGCATTGTGCTCTGCTTTTTTGTACATAATTGTGGTTTTGGTATGGTTTAATATAATTTATATACTCTATATAAACTACCACCAGTTCCACAAAGCGGTTTAAGAATACATCATACATTTGACAAATAGGTCAACAAATAAATTATGTCCTTTAATTCCAAACATAAAGGAGTAATAAGCATAAAATAGCTTTCCTTATATATAATATAACTTAGTTCTGGTGAAGCTTTAATAATATATTCTCTTTATTTTACGACATCTTTTTGCATGCGGACTTTCAACTAAATACCTATAAATTTATTATGTTTTTTAGAATATATGGTTAAATGTAAATTAATTATTGTTCACATTGCTAGGTAACACTTACTTCTTTATAATTTGTTTAGTTTAAACGGGACGTATATTCACCAGGAATAAAGATGCAAGTCTCTGTGTACTATTTGTGATCAGGTCTAACATAGTAAACAATTAAATGAACTATATTGTTTTACTCATTTATAATGCGGGTCACGAGAAAGTTTAGGAAACATTCCTACTTAACAGCTCAAGAGGGTTCCGACAAACCTGTTTATCCAATGAACTATATTGTTTTACTCATTTATAATGCGGGTCACGAGAAAATTTAGGAAAGATTCCTACTTAACAGCTCAAGAGGGTTCCGACAAACCTGCTTATCCAATGAACATATTGTTTCACTCATTTATAATGTGGGTCACGAGAAAATTGAGGAAAGATTCCTACTTAACAGCTCAAGCGGGTTGCGACAAACCTGCTTATCCAATGAACATATTGTTTCACTCATTTATAATGTGGGTCACGAGAAAATTGAGGAAAGATTCCTACTTAACAGCTCAAGAGGGTTCCGACAAACCTGTTTATCCAATGAACAAATTGTTTCACTCATTTATAATGTGGGTCACGAGAAAATTGAGGAAAGATTCCTACTTAACAGCTCAAGAGGGTTCCGACAAACCTGTTTATCCAATGAACTATATTGTTTTATTCATTTATAATGTGGGTCACGAGAAAATTTAGGAAAGATTCCTACTTAACAGCTCAAGCGGGTTCCTACAAACCTGCTTATCCAATGAATATATTGTTTTACTCATTTATAATGTGGGTCACGAGAAAATTGAGGAAAGATTCCTACTTAACAGCTCAAGAGGATTCCGACAAACCTGTTTATCCAATGAACTATATTGTTTTACTCATTTATAATGCGGGTCACGAGAAAATTTAGGAAAGATTCCTACTTAACAGCTCAAGAGGGTTCCGACAAACCTGCTTATCCAATGAACATGTTGTTTCACTCATTTATAATGTGGGTCACGAGAAAATTGAAGAAAGATTCCTACTTAACAGCTCAAGCGGGTTGCGACAAACCTGCTTATCCAATGAACATATTGTTTCACTCATTTATAATGTGGGTCACGAGAAAATTGAGGAAAGATTCCTACTTAACAGCTCAAGAGGGTTCCGACAAACCTGTTTATCCAATGAACAAATTGTTTCACTCCTTTATAATGTGGGTCACGAGAAAATTGAGGAAAGATTCCTACTTAACAGCTCAAGAGGGTTCCGACAAACCTGTTTATCCAATGAACTATATTGTTTTATTCATTTATAATGTGGGTCACGAGAAAATTTAGGAAAGATTCCTACTTAACAGCTCAAGCGGGTTCCTACAAACCTGCTTATCCAATGAATATATTGTTTTACTCATTTATAATGTGGGTCACGAGAAAATTGAGGAAAGATTCCTACTTAACAGCTCAAGAGGGTTCCGACAAACCTGTTTATCCAATGAACTATATTGTTTTACTCATTTATAACGTGGGTCACGAGAAAATTTAGGAAAGATTCCTACTTAACAGCTCAAGAGGGTTCCGAAAAACCTGTTTATCCAATGAACTATATTGTTTTACTCATTTATAATGCGGGTCACGAGAAAATTTAGAAAAGATTCCTACTTAACAGCTCTAGGGGGTTCCGACAAACCTGTTTATCCAATGAACTATATTGTTTTACTCATATATAATGTGGGTTACGAGAAAATTTAGAAAAGATTCCTACTTAACAGCTCAAGAGGGTTCCGACAAACCTGTTTATCCAATGAAGTATATTGTTTTACTCATTTATAATGTGGGTTACGAGAAAATTTAGGAAAGATTCCTACTTAACAGCTCAAGAGGGTTCCTAAAAACCTGTTTATCCAATGAACTATATTGTTTTACTCATTTATAATGTGGGTTACGAGAAAATTTAGGAAAGATTCCTACTTAACAGCTCAAGAGGGTTCCGACAAACCTGTTTATCCAATGAAGTATATTGTTTTACTCATTTATAATGTGGGTTACGAGAAAATTTAGAAAAGATTCCTACTTAACAGCTCAAGAAGGTTCCGACAAACCTGTTTATCCAATGAACTATATTGTTTTACTCATTTATAATGTGGGTCACGAGAAAATTTAGGAAAGATTCCTACTTAACAGCTCAAGAGGGTTCCTAAAAACCTGTTTATCCAATGAACTATATTGTTTTACTCATATATAATGTGGGTTACGAGAAAATTTAGAAAAGATTCCTACTTAACAGCTCAAGAGGGTTCCGACAAACCTGTTTATCCAATGAACTATATTGTTTTACTCATTTATAATGTGGGTCACGAGAAAATTTAGGAAAGATTCCTACTTAACAGCTCAAGAGGGTTCCTAAAAACCTGTTTATCCAATGAAGTATATTGTTGTACTCATTTATAATGTGGGTTACGAGAAAATTGAGGAAAGATTCCTACTTAACAGCTCAAGAGGGTTCCTAAAAACCTGTTTATCCAATGATCTATATTGTTTTACTCATATATAATGTGGGTTACGAGAAAATTTAGAAAAGATTCCTACTTAACAGCTCAAGAGGGTTCCGACAAACCTGTTTATCCAATGAAGTATATTTTTTTACTCATTTATAATGTGGGTTACGAGAAAATTTAGGAAAGATTCCTACTTAACAGCTCAAGAGGGTTCCTAAAAACCTGTTTATCCAATGAACTATATTGTTTTACTCATTTATAATGTGGGTTACGAGAAAATTTAGGAAAGATTCCTACTTAACAGCTCAAGAGGGTTCCGACAAACCTGTTTATCCAATGAACTATATTGTTTTACTCATTTATAATGTGGGTCACGAGAAAATTTAGGAAAGATTCCTACTTATCAGCTCAAGGGGGTTCCGACAAACCTGTTTACCCAATGAACTCGGTGACGTGGTCCGAATAAACATTGGGTGGTTTTAGCAAACACCCCTTTGTTAATAAAAATATATCAGTGTTCAGTATAATCAAGGCGAATTACAGGTTTTAAAATAATATAGACGGTATATTATTTATTTATGGTACGATTTCTCACTTACCAACAATAATATGTTTGGATATGTATTGCTACGAATTATGGTAATACCCTACTAAGAACATGTTTTATCTAAATATGTTTTATTACAGTGGAAAAATCTATTAAACTAAATTGTATTTTTTACAGGAGTTAAATTGGCCTCATCATACTCTACCAGGGTTAAATTATATTCATGGGAATTTTTCAACAAAGCTCAATGTAAAAATAATACGAAAATAACTACACTATCACTTGTTCATAAATAATTTGTGAATCGAAAACCTATGCTAAGTATAATTTATAAATTCAAACTCTAATTCTCGATAGTATAGCGAAAAATAATACGACCATATGATATTTTTTTAAATCGATGCATGTTTTAAACCTAACTAACCAGGCATATCATATTCAGGAGGTTTTGTGAGCACATACAGTATTTTAACTTAATATTGGAGGTAGTTAATACTCATTAACGTTGTTAAAAGTCCTCCGCTACAGCGACGACCAAATGTAAATTACCGCCTTTTGAGACAGAGTTCGCATTTCAATGAGGGTGGCTGTGAATAATAATTAACCCCGTCTAGAGTGTTTAGCTTGAGTTAACTCAGGGATTCAAAGTAATGAAAGTAATGAGAGCAATTATTTAATGTACAGTTTAACAAAATATATACTTTTATCCCAAAAGTGTTTTATAATATTAACTTATTTTATTGTGATTAAATTTATAAAAATCTATTTAATATATATTATTTATTTAAATATAAATTCATTGACGAACAATTTAACTTTTTTCTGTTTTATACAATAATGCATAAGATTAAAAAGGGAGAGTTTTAATTGTTGCGTTATTCAACTAAAATTAACTTAATGTTACAATGAAAATCTAAGGATTGATATTGGACCTTCAATAATGCGGCATTTTTATGATAAATTTACACACCAAATGTAAGTATCGGAAACCCCTTTTCCAATTAATTGGCTTTTGGAAAAATCTAATACAAGAAGAAAGTCAGACAGAACACGTATCAAGACAGGACAAACGTCATTGTGAGTTGTTAAAACAGGATACCTTGTTTGGAATTAGAAGTTAGTGGTAATATTAGATCTAGGCCTTTATTTTCATTGCGTTACTAAGTATAGGAAGTTTATAGAACTATCTGTCCTCAGTTTATTTTATTCAGATTTTCAACTTTTCATTTCATCAAAATCCTCAAAACTATCAGTACTGTATTTATATTCTGTCATATATTGATGATTAACATTTTTATTGTCAGTAAACTTTGAAAAATAATTTTCATTGTATTGAACATTTTAACTTTATCAAAAAATCAACTTGAAACTTTATCAAAATCAAAAAGGTTTACACTGAAAAAATATAAATATTATAATTCATTTTTAAACATTATATACGACGTATTTCAAGAGCATTATGTGTAAATTCCAAGCAAATAATTTATTAAGATTCATATTTTAAGACGCACATTGATATTTTTTATAGGTATTTGAATTTTATTGTTATTGTAAGAGACTGTCAAAATTTAAAACAGCCTATTGTCAAATTTTAACAGTTTATTGTTAAACAAAGGGAGTTTTAAATGGAAAAGAGGAGCTTTAAAGCTGTTTTAATTTAACCTACTTATGTGAAAGAGCCTTAGATCATAACAGTTAATTCAGTCTCAACGCCTCTCTTTTATTCCGCTAGGGGTATTTTATTTAGAATCCCTATGATAACCTTCATTGTTAACTCACTTTATAACGTGGAGTAAATTCAAGAGTGACATTAAACTTTTAAAGAATGATAAATTGGAAATGCTGACACTCTCAGGGTTAAGAGCAAATTTACGTCGATAGATACTATGTGCACTTAATATATTGTCATAAATACTAACAAATATGTAAGTATAAATAACATAATGAGTTTTAATACAATTCCTTTATTCTGCCATGTTAAATAAATTGTTCGCTAGTTCAGGTTTGATGCATGTCCCTAACTTACACATCTAAACAGCAATGTTTTATGTGAAACACGTTTACGATCCTCCTCTAAACTAACAGATATTAGTTAATATTAGTCTGTTTATGAGTCAGGTTGTTTAAAAAATACACATATACTAACGAATAGTGGCTACAATTTATTATTACGTTAAATAACATTATTAACGATTTTGAAACTTTATCAATATCAAAATGGTTTACAGTGAAATAAATATAAATAGCATAATTCATTTTTAAACTTTATATATTTTAAGAGCATTAAGGAAAATTTCAGGTAACTAATTTATTACGATCAAAATTTTAATACGCAAATTTATATTTTGTAAAGGTATTTACATTTTATTGTTATAGTAAGAAGCTGTCTTGTTTGCGAGTTTATAAAAGAAGCAAGTTTTAAAGAGAAAAGATTTTCTAATAATTTTTTTTTTAATTTTAAGGATGTTTAGTTACATGAATGTACTATTAATAATATTTTATAGATAACCGTCTAAAAGATACAGTAATACATTAGATATGGGTTATTTAAGTGACTTTGCCAACTATAGGCACTTTGTAACTATAAGCTAGAATAATTAAATTATTTGTATAAATTTAAGCATTTAAACAGCCAACTATTCTTATTATAATAACTAGTTTAGTTATATAAAACATGTCAAGTCTTATTTTTCTTACAGTTTTTTCATTGTATAAACGTCTAGCAGTTCGTTAACAGCAGATCGTAAGTGAGTGTAGATTAATATACGTCGGTTTTATTGACTACGTCTAGCCATTTTAGACATGAAAGATTTAGAGGGTCATCTTAATAAAGTTGGTGGTGGATTTGCAAAACTAAGATTATATATGATTTAGTTATATATATTTTTATGCTACATTAAAATCATCTAGAGGATAAAAGTGGCCCGGAGGAAGTGTATGATTTTATAGTACTACTTTGAGACATATAGAGTACCTAAAAATTGACTTTAAAGAAAAAAAATATAACGTGGTTGGTTAGATGATTTATTTTTAACCATAGAGTACGATCTAAAATTTAATAGATTGCTAATTTAGATGTAAAAATTACACATTTAAATGTTCACTAACATCCTACAATAAAAAAACCTACTTTTAAATTTGTATTAGATGATTATTTACGTGTAGGCAAATAAACGTCACACAACACACATTTATTACAGTATAAGAAAATTGTAATGTATTTGTTCATTTATTTCTTATATTGTAATAAATTTGAGTTGTTACGTTTACTTGCACTATATATGTACCAACTTGTATTATGCTGATTAAAAAACAATTTATTAATACGCCATTATTTATTAACATTTTTTATGTCAAATCACTGGTGTACAAATTATTCACACCGTCGTAGACAAATTATTTAGTACAGTAAACACACTAATATTTCAAAAAGTTTATAACCAAAGCTCCTGAGGCAGACACAAACTTTTCTAATAATGATAACGTTTACAGAGTCTTAAACCATTGTCCACAACCACTGCCAACATTAACGATGGAGGGGAGGGGTTGGAGTCCCACTAAACGGTAAGTAATATTTACGAGAAGATAGAAATACACAGAGCTGTCACTTGTGTGAAAACTGTTTATATAGTACTTTAGCTTTTTTTTTAATATGTTCATATAAAACGTGCTAATTTTAGTTTAATTCAATAAGTTAAATGGATTAATGAATTGCTATACAAACAGGAAATTTAATCATTCCAGCAAGGTCTTATTTAACTAACAAAAGCAGTTGTTGGGCAGTAACGTCAACATCAGGTATTAAATTACTATTTTGCGAACGGTATAAAATTAAAAGTAAACATAAATTAACGCTCTATCACAGATGTGATTTTATTTAGTTTTTAATAAAAAAGAAGAATAAATACTTGCTAATTCTTTGTCAAGTTGATTGTGTTTTATCAAGGCATTCTGTGCTTACACAAAATGAGTTACTTGATAATGTGTATTGACGGATCATTGGTTACAACTATAATAACATATAAATATATTTATTTAATTCAGCTGGTAATGCTATTCCATAATGTATTAGTACTATTAGTCTGGATACGTTTTAAACTCAAACATCACCTATCGGAAGGTAACAATGCTGGAGTATCAACCCTTCACTGAGCTACGTAACCGTACACGTGTTCGTACATTGCAGTCAGTTAAAACATCAACAACGAGTTCAATACAACTTAGAATAACAAGTTTACTTTTATTGCACTTGTTTATTTTGAATAACCTGAAATATTAACAAAATTTTAAGATATAGAAAACTTAATGCAGTTTTGATTTAGAATACGTTATGAGCGAATTGAGCATACTGTAATTATTGTCAATAAGTACAATATTTACTTCGAGTAATATATGTAACATGTAAATGTTGTTTTCATGAGTAAAACATAACATTCCAAATCATTAATTTGATACTTTCTTTAGTATCATTTTTATAATATTTATTACACTTTTTAATTAATACAGTTATAAAAATACAATAGAACATGATCGTATTCAATGCATATGACATTCTCAAAGCATTATCTTAATCCAGATGTCTGTATCACAGACATAATACTAAATTGCTTATTGTAACCACACATGACTTATGTACAAGATGTAAACGGATATATTAATGTGAGCATGAGGGTCAACCAGGCACAGTCCAAAAGCTACTTTCTTTAATTGTTAACATAATAACCTTTTTTATCTAACATTTCTTGGATATATAAACGTTAACAAAGATGTATACGTGAAGTATCTGATATAATTTTGTATTATTCTTATATCTAAACATGTTCCTTAGACATGGAGGACTGGAAAGAATTCAGGCTATAGATGAACATTACAAATACTAAGTTTTTATTGTAGGTGTTTTTTATTATTACTTCTACAGTAAATGTTTTCTTTACGAAAGTGAGTTACGAATGAAGGTCTATTTATTCATCTCAGTTAAAACCCGTCACATTAATGGTTACCTAACTAATAAATAATGGCTTGAAATTCAACGAATGTTGTCAAGATGGATGGTTGGTTCAGTCTAATTAAGGAAATAATTCATCTCACGTAGTTTCATCCTTTTTCACTGTCCCTCTACATCAAATTAAAACCCCTTCCCAGCAATTGTGTCTTGACAATATATATACGGGAAATGTCCCTAAAAGTACTGCTTTTTTAATTTGAGTTTTTATATTATATAATTTAATAGTTCCAAATTTTTATTACGGAATTACACCCTTCCATAATTTGGGGAATGTTTGGCACCGAACAGCAGAGCAATACTAATGATATTGAAAAATAGAGCTTTGAGGTTTGTTTACAATTTAGGCAAGTTTGAACACATAACAAAGTATCGTGAAGAAGCCAAAGTCCGGTCCCTTGAGAAACAATTCAAACAGTTTCAATAGTGCATAAAACTATATTATCAGGCTTATTTGTAACTATAATACTAAGTTTTAACTTTTTATAATGAAACTAAATTTGTAGTACGAAACAATTTAAATGGTTTTCCCTTTTTTCTAAAAACTTGGTTATTTAGTCATAACGTTGTTTTTGGACATACTATACTCATTTTTTCTTCATTTCCCTAGTTTATTTATTTTAATTCTAAAACAGAGCAGTAACCATCCCACGAATAAAACAATTGTTTTATTTCTATAAAGTATTAGATAAAAATAAAGTTTTATAAACAAAGCATTCGTATTACCCAGTTTCTCCATATTTTGTTAAATTAATTATATTAATTATTCGATTTTTATTAATCGACTACTTAATAAATTAGTTTATTATAATATCCTAAATAGGGTATTTAGGTGCAGTTTTGTAAAAGTACCATTCTCTTATGTAACTAGTTATATGTAATATTGAGTTAGGCTACAAATATCTTGTTTAAGGTATGAATCAAGTGATAATTTTATATATTTTAGGTCAATTGAATGTATTTTAGAATACTGTCTGTATCAAGTCATCTTAATAATTGTAATTATTAATTATTAAGATGTTTATTATTATATAGAATTATTGTATTAATTAATATAGAAATATTTATATAGAATTATTGTATTAATTAAGTAATCTTAATAATCCTAATCAGTGAATCCAAGATCTCAGAGGCTTAGGAGCAAAACATTTCCAATGATAGCTTTTTTACGGAAGAAATTAAGTATTGGCACAACCACTGCAACATATTGGGGTGGGGACGGACTACGAGAAGGTTTGGCAGTAAGTAAAGTGAAAACACATCTTTTATTTATTTACCTTTTATTGAAAAAAAACAAACTGAGAGTAAATTACTGTTATTTTTATTGGTCATGTTTATTTTAGTCGAAGGCAAATGTTTCGGTTATTTATCAACAATGTTTATCATAAATCTTTATTTTATATATCGGCTGTTTTTAATTAAGACACTGTTATATAAGATGAAATTTATAGATATAAGTAAATTTGTGTTGCTGGTAATTTTTCCAACAGAAGTGTACGTCAAACAGCACAAAAGTATAAAATGCAAGCACAAAATTGGAGCCGTACCTATGGAACTAAAGCCAAAGATTTTATCGTTATTTAAACTCAGCAATGTTACGTTTCAACTTGGTCTAAGGTTCAATTTTATAATATGACCATTTAAAATAATGACATTTTCAGACAGAAAATTTAATGGAGAATCTGAAAATGATGTCATTTACGGTCGTATGATTCAGAGTTGCAAAAGAATTGCAAATTATTGAACAAAAACGCAGATTTTTCAGAAAAACTTTAATTAATTCATTTCCAAGTCAATTTTGAGTTAGACTTTTATATGTACACCATTGTGTTACATTTAAATTTTATTATAACCCCTTAAAAACTGTCACATCAAGAGCCAACCACCCTGTATTTATATTATTTATATTATTTACCTCTTTATAGAGGTAAATCATATAATGCGTATCATTATTATATGTTAACTTAACATTTAACTTATTAATTTTAATAAACACTGCCATAGTTATTATTATTCAGCTTTGTATTAATACAATAAATGTGTTCTCCAAATATTATGCAATTGCTCTTTATCCGTAAATAAAACAAATAAATTGATATATTTAATATAAAAGGACAATGATATTACATACAAAAAACCAATGAAGACTGTATTTGATAAATAATATCAGAAAAGGTGAGGTATTGGTTATTTTACTGCAGCAGTTTTAATGTTAACAAAAGACAAATAACAATTGATCCTAAAAAAGAGAAGTTGGACATGTAACATTTAATGTGTTTCATTGTATATTATAGTTTTATATTTATTACAGTAACAAATATGTAATTACAGTGTAGTTTGCCTTTTTATTATTTATTTAGAAAATAAAAAGGAAATTACTTAGCGATGAAAGGACATTTCACAGTTTTTCACAGAACGAGTGTTACCGTTGTAGGTGTCACATAAACATACCATCTCATGCCTAACAATCACAATAACACAGTGCGTCTATATGAGGGGGAGTACAGAGTCCCACCAGTTGTGGAGTAACGCTGTTGTGTGTTTAAGGCAATTCGCGCGACAAAAGTTAGCGATCCAGTTCTCTTATTTAGATCGTTGGCCATGACAAGGGGATGTTACTGTACGCCAAGTATGTGGAAATGGACTCATTCATTTATTCACAACACCTTTAATCCTAAGGTGTTTATTTTACACTTGAACTTGACTTATTTTCGCTGGTTCTAGTTTTGAGTGTTATTTTTACTTGCTAAATTCAATCATTGTCTTTGAATGATTTTTTTAAATGGATTTCTATTTCTAATTTGTAATATGATACTCATTTTTCAAAGAAATATCACAAGACTGCTATGACCTTTTATTGTACGGGTTTAGCTTGGAAAATAACAAAAATAATAACTACATTAGGTCTCGGACAAGATTTAGCATACTCCACAGTTACATTCATGATATTACGCTTTACTAAATTGTATATAATAATGTAGTTTTAAACCTCTCAGATTTACTTTGGAAGATATCCCCAAATTTTCGAACCCTTTAAAACAGTATCAATCAATAGATAGTATAATCAAATAATTTTTAATCATATAATGATATTAAGTAGTGTTAAATAAAAACCCCTTAGACATTTAATAGTTAAGTTTATTAAAATGCACATGGACCATACTGGAACATTGTTGAAAACATTGAAATACTTTGCAAAGCAACTTAGAGCTCTTGAGGAATACACTTCTAAATTAACAAAGTTTTAATGCCATTATTTACTTAAGTTCTTTAATATATCAACTTCTCTGAAGACTTAACCAGCTTCCTCTTAAAAGGGTACTGGTATTATTAATAAATAATAAAAAAATTAATACTTTTAAACAACTATATCTTAATTTTAAATAGATAGTGTTTAAATATATTTAAGATATTTTTAAATATATTTACCGATATTTTAATATGTAAGGATATTACATTATTTAAAGATATTTACCGGTAAATATATTTAAAGATATTTACCGTTTTACGTTTACGGTCTATAAAATCATGGATGTGACAACAGTAAGGTAGGGTTGAGACATCGCCTCTGTCCTACCCTCCTCCCAACCTTAACATACCTCCCACTTCATACTTCATGTATGAAGTAACACACTTCATGTATGGACAGCATATCGTAGTAATCTCAGTGGAAGTTTTACATAGAACAAGTTTTAAAGATAGGTATTAACATTAAATGGATATAAATTTCATAAGAAATACATATTAAAATACCCATTCGATAAAAATAATCTCTTAAACTAATGATAATCTTACTAAATTAATATTTTTTAGTAAGCATGCAAGAGTATTTATTGTAAATTAACTACACATACTTGCTATAGTTATTTCTATTTTGCCAATCTCCTCCAGAACTTTTGTCATGGATTCCATTGCCGGGGGGGGGGGGGGGGGGAATGATAATATTCATACCTTAAGCCCAATATTATTGGTCAATTATAAGGCACGATTCGAAAGCTACGACTTTAGCAATTAATATTTGTTTATTTTCACGTGTATATTCCTTGGAATACACAAAGATCGAGGGTTTTACATGGGATTACCACATAGACGCTGTTTGTGCCAAAATAACCTCAGGTATTTTTGTCCTTATGTCCTTAGCCAAATATTGCCCAACTCAGATACTGATGACGACATATAATGGCTTTATTTACCCCCCACATAGTCTATGGAATAATACTGTTGGGAGCCTGGGCAAATAATCAATTCTTAAGAGTGTTCAGACTCCAAAAAAGCAATTAGAATAGTGATCAAAAGTGATTTTAGACTATCTTGAAAAAATAACTTTCTTAAATTAAAAATTTTAACTTTACCTTGTATCTAAATTATTCAAACAACAATCTTTTGTATGTATAAAAGCGTCTGATTAGAGGACATGACATGAACATAACACTAGAGACAGGGATAACTACAGGACTAGGAGGCAAAGAACATAATTTATGAACAATTTCACCCTGAAGCAGGTGTTCATTTCATTAACAGACTGCCCATCTCAAGACATTTTTTACCAACTCCAAAGGTGTTTAAAAACCACTTAAAAGCTTTTCAGGTTCATATGCATGGAGTGGCCATAATTGGTGGGCGTGTAAAATGCAAAAATTGAATGTTTGAATGAGAATGTTGTAGTGTGAATGATATACATTTTAGTAAACTATATTATTAAAATTTGCAATACAATGTTTACTGTCTGCTGCAATAAAAAGGATTTGATTTGAATAGTAAATCACAGTAAGAACGGTGGAACTAATGGTAACGTTAGGTTCCCACGTGCTAACAACACTTACCTGAGAAAAAAAGTCAGGCAAAACAGCCCATCTAGCACACTTTGTCCTAGAGAGCCCATTAATGTATTATTATTAAGTATTGTTATTCTACATTTCTATTTTTATTCCATTATTTTGAGAGAAAGAAATGCCACACCTTGACATTCACTTATTTTAGCTGCTAGATTATAAACTTCCTATAGTGATGTAATATATAGTTTTTGGTATCATGACTGCACAAGGTGCTGAAACAACATTCAATTTACTGGCACTTGTATATCTTAAATGTTCTAACTATACATTTTTAGGATTAATAAATTAAATTTAATACAGATTTATGCTAAAAAGCCCTTTACCTAAGTTAAAAGTTTGTAGGTTTGCCAATAGTTTTTGGACAGTTTCCAAGTGCTGCGTCAACATTTTTGCCGTAGGAGGCATTTTATGTTTACAAAGTTTCTCTACCATACAATTTTAGTAAAAGGTATTTTCATTTCAACCTGTATTAAACTGTGTACCGAAATACATTATGTTCATCCGTGTATCTATATTTTGTACAACAATAACCCTAAGCTACTGTTGACACTATCATTCCTGTCATGTTAGTTTGGATGGAGTATATATGTGTTGGTTGGATGGATGAGCCGTATGTCACGTAAATATGGATATTATCTTTTCTAAAGTTCATTCGTTCACAGATTCTAGAAAATTAAGTGAATTGTTACAGATATTTCGACATATAACTCAAATATAAAACGTGAATTAACATTTCTAACTGTTGGGTGAAGAGATAAATTGAAGGAAACTAATTTGAGACTGAAAGGAAATTAATTTATCTCTGCTTCATTTTCAAACATAGATTCTAAGTATATTGAGCTGACTAAAATCAATTTGAGTTATTACAACTAGTTATGTAAATCCGAGCCAACGTCATTAACTTAAAAAAGTCACAATAGTGGACTGATAATAGATCCTTGTGGGACCCTATACTTCAGCTTTAAATTTGAAAATGAATGAACTGAGATGTTATCATCAAAAACATTAACTTAGTTTTGGTGTATAGGTGCAATGTTTGTACGATAATGTTTTGAAGTAAAACATTTTATTGTGGTGTTGTCAGACTGTTGAATTAAAACTACTTTATTTTAATTTTGTATAAGAAACCAGCACTTGTGTTAGATGATATATTCTCTTAATGAAAGCAATAACTATGTATATCCTTCATTTACAAGTTTAGGTGATCTAATTGTATTACCTATCAAATACATAATTATCATTTGGAAGACGTTATCTACTGAATATAAGACCATTTATAATTGAACAAATATCTACCATTCTGTGCCAAAAAACAGCCCATCCAGCACACTTTGTCCTTGAGAACTCATTAATGGATTATTAAGCATTGTTATCGTATATTTATAATTTATTCTTACATATCTATAATATATTCCTTCTTTTGAAAGGAAGAAATGCTACACCTACACTGTCCCCATGACAACTTTTAATTGGAGAGTCATATAAAAATGTAATTAATAGATCAGTATGTGGCTAAATCATACGCTCTATACATTCATACTTTCCTTGTTATTACAGTCCTGTTCATTAAGAAGTTCATCCCTTCAGGGAATGTAACTAAACTACCCCAGGGCTTCGTATTATTTCCATAGTAAGAATTAATGTAGCCTTACTTACTAATAGTCACATTTTGGGAAGCCTCTAGTTGAGTTAAAGAAATATTTGTAAACTGTAAAACTTTATGATATCTAGAAAAAATAGCGAATATTCTCGTGTTAAAGAGGAAGTTTAGATAAGTATTTATACATTGTATATTCTATCGTGGGCAAAAAGTATAAATAAATCTGGAAGAAAAATAAAAACATCAGTCAGAGTACAATAAGTTACCAATGAAGTTGGTAAATTAAGGCATGAGTTTAGTATTGAAGTTATTTTATTTAAAAGAATATATAAAAAGGCAAGTTTAATAATAATACTAATAAAAAATTTTTTTTATACTTTTCCACAGATGACAAGATTTATTAGTGTACAATGGAGTGTCTATAATAAAGTTTCTATATCCACAAACTGAAAATTATAAAACTTTTTTATAGAGTAAATAGTTTAGTTTTGCTCTATTAATATTAATCTATGACAGTGTTTTACATAAAAAGTAACTAGAGTGATGTATACTACTATATCATGTTTATAATATGTTTTTATTAAGTTATATTTTTTGTTTTTTCAGTATTTTGTAAATAAATTTGTACTGGCCACAAATACTTGTAAGTGTGGTCAGTTTTTCCAAGTCGTATTATTGTTTTTTATATTTGTAAAAGTAGATGGAAATAAATCATTATTTTAATGGTTAATATTAAGTTTATGTAAAGATATAACAAAGCAAATATAATTCCTAATCTATTAAAACAAATTACTTGGTAAGATACATTTTATCTTATTTTGTTCAGAGGTTAAATGATTTATCAATTAAATACCTAAATGGACTTTGAAACGCGATTAATATTTGTAGAGTAAATGTCGCTAATTTAAGTAATCTGTGGTTAGTTAGTAAACAAACATTTATTTATATTCATAAATGTTTAAAATATGATAATTACTTTGGAAATTATTAAGTATGTTAAATAGTTAGTTTTAGGAAGTATTTGGTGTTTTTCTTTTACTATATTTACTCACTTGTATATATTAGATAATAACAAGAGTATATAATTTTTTAATTAAAATCAATTAATTTGTTTGTAACAATTTACATTCTGTATAATGTAAAAAACTGTCAAGTAAAATACTCCAAATATTAAACGAAACCAATTATAAATTGTTACCAAATATTTAATAAATATTTAAAGAAAGTACTGTATACATAAACGGTCTGTTAATATTTGATATCAATCTCCCAATATTGACTGAGCGTGTGGCCTCACTAAAGTAGGCGATGACAGTGAATGAATGAGGCCAGATACTAAATAAATGTCAATACAGCAATGATAACAATTTGAAAAATTTATAATAAATTGTTAAAAAAGACTTTTTAAAATTATATTTAATGACAAATAGGCCATACAATATTTAGAGGGAACAAAGGAATCGAAGAGTTAGATAATTTTAATTTGAAATAAAAGGACACTTAAAAACATACTAAAATGACTTAAACTTAAAATTGTGTTAACTTTTAATTGTCTTATACATTTTCACCAAATTCGATTCATGGATGTACAATTTTACCAACGTTTCAATTGGGCTTATTTACGTTAAATTAACATAATACAATGGTTAGTAAATCCAGTTCCAAATCATCTTTTTAACTTAAAATTTCATAAATCGCTAAAAACTACCAGTAAATATCGGGGCATAAATTTTATTGAGATGGTGACGGAAAACCCAGTTGAAATCTTCAATAAAATGTTTTATATTTTAAGATTTATTTAGTTCGACGTTCTTGTTTTAGATGAGAAGTAACTGAAAATATGCTTTGGAGATATTAAATAAAACTTCTCTAATAAAATAGAGTTTTCAACTATAGCCTTTGGGAATCATGGGTTTTAATGTTCTAAACTTTCTTCTGGACATGTATTTGTAGAAAACACCTGACGATTATCTCCTATCCGATCTTATATTTACTTGTGAAACAAGATTACGGGATTTTTTATCCTCCAAATAATATCCATTTTGTCAAAGGTTACCTATACTGTATTTACAGCATTCGATTGTATCTATTTTAGCCTATTATGTTTTTGATAATTTAATAGAATTAAAATAAACTGCATATAATCTTGTCAATTCACAGGAACAACGAAATTTGTTTCATACCTATGGTGCTGCATGGTAATGCGCCTTGTATTACCAAATGTGACAAATGCTCAGTTTTTTATATCTCCAAGGACTTGAAACTTTACGTGCCGAATGCATTAATACACAATTACCATTTATTGTGCGAAATATTTTTCCCAAACCTCTAGAATGATAATTAGAATAATACTGGCTTTTAAAATTAAAATGTAAAAAAAACTACACCTTACATTTGTTTAGCATTGTAAATTTGAGGTTTTTTTACTTAACAAATGCATTTTGAAATTGTTCTCAAAATCA
Source organism: Stictocephala bisonia (assembly GCA_035578905.1). NCBI lineage: Eukaryota > Metazoa > Arthropoda > Insecta > Hemiptera > Membracidae > Stictocephala > Stictocephala bisonia. The sequence continues at coordinate 116,003 of JAQJVL010001233.1, read as the reverse complement.
ACTAATCATACTTAATATCTAACTAACTCTAAATGATAAATAAAATAATATATAATTGTAGGACGGTTTTAATCTCATGATGTAAACTGCTCTATCCCCCCCTTTCAAATTAAATAAAAACTAACATTATTTTTAACATGGTAGTGGCTCATTGACTAATGATTGAGACTCTGAAGGGTGTGGTACAAATTTTTAATACTCAACTGGCCTAATGGTTGGTCCTTCATCGTTTAATAAAGTTCACGCAAATCCAGCATGGTAATGTGAACTGGTTGGTAAACTTTTAATTTACAAGAAATTAATTATATTATAAGTGAAAAAGTATTTGGAAGTGTAAAATTAATCCATAATCTAATAAGTTAAATAATATTTATACAGAAAAAAGTACGAATTAACAAAAATTCAAAACCTAAACATAGGGGAATTTAAACTTTCTGCAAACCCAATAGACTACGTGATTCGACAACATATTTTGCTAAAAAGGAAGTGTTTGAAGAAGAAATTTACTTTTCAGGAGAAAAAACGCCAACTCTTCACAATTCAATACAGTTTAATACAAGTTAAATATAAATCACTTCTTTGCCAAAAGTTTGAAGCTTTTAACAATGAAAATTGGAAATTGGAACAAGGAAATTGGTTGGCGATTCTTACAAAAAAATACTCTTTTATGAAATAATACTAAGGTAAATAAAAATGTAAGGGCAGTGTTTATGACAAATTTAAATATAATTCTTACGTGTTAAACTTTATCATTGTGTATAGTTTAGTAAAAATATAAATTAAAAATTACTGAGTGAATAAATATAAAACTGAAACAACTATTTCCGACAACGAATATAGTTTTTTGAGTCTGTACGAACAGGATTTATGAAGAAGTTAGTTTTGTACTTCAAGTGTAAAATTGTGATAGTGATACAGTTAATAAAAGATCGTTTTAAAAGTTAATAGGTGTTTGTGCTAGGATTTCACCACATGTGCTCAACATACTTGCAGTGCAAAAATTACACTTAGTATAGATTATATATTTAATTTCAAATTGAAAGAACTATTTAGAAAAATATATTTCAAAGATTATTTAAAACAAGAGTATTTACCCAATCAGTATCCACCAAATATTCATATTCATTAATATTATTCGTTATATTCATTATTATACAAGTGAAAAGGAAATATTCTTGTACAATTTTAAAACCCCTCAAAAGAATATTGATATTATTTTATTTTCTCACTTTTGAAAGAAAATCGATGAAGTATTTTCTACAGTTCGTTTTTTTTGTTTATTTAGAAAAAGAACGTGCCTTGCTGAATGCTAGAAGCCATTCTGACACTCAAAATCTTCTTACGAAATAGTCAGAAATGGTTGATGAGAGATTGTGTTCAAAGCAAGCAGCCGTAACACAACAAAAATATAGGGGATAGAGCTGTGTCCCACCCAAATGAAGTTATTTTTAGGCTGCCTCGTAATTGTCCCTTTAAATAGCTAGTTGTGATTTCTTATTACTCGAAAGGTTGTTGAAAATAAATTTATTACTAAAACAAAAACAATAAACTTAAACAAATATTAAATAAATAATATTTAAATATTAAATATTAAACAAATATTAAATTAAAATTAAATAATTTAAACAAAAATTAAATAAATATTAAACAAACAAAAATTAAATAAAATGACCATTGAAAAGGATCGCTGACGAAGGTATTATAAATAAAATAGCTAAACAAATACTCTTGTTATTTTTTGTTGTGTTTTATTCAAATTAAAACTAAAGAACTAACAATTAGTATTAATGATCCGACGTAATTGAACTCTATTCTGAGAAAATTAATTCATATATTTCATAATTATGTGATTTTATAAGTGGTTATACTACATTTTTATCCATTACTATTTGCATCGTTTTATAGGATGTACCTGGGAAATAAATATTATTGAAACTTGGCACTAGTTATTAAGATACCAGGATATTTATGACATTATTTAGCAAAGGAACACGAATAAAATAATAGCCTTTCCAGGAGAAATAATAATAATTTTGTCACATTATTGGGATAATATGGATTAAATGTAATAGATTAATGATACTCTTTGTAAGAATAAGTTTCTTATGCCTTTATACTATTGAAATTATAATATTTTAAAGGTATATTTTTGAAATGGTGACGATAATCGATAAAATCCTAATTTTATGAAAGGCTAAACAAATATATTTGTGACTACAAGGAAGATTTATAGTACTATTTTATTAAATCCACATAATCGTAGTAATGTGCCTAGTAATATTGGTGTGTAGTCAGAGTTGAATTTGGAAAACAACCATACTAACAAACGGCTTCATAACATCCAATAAACTGATAAGAGTGAATAAATTGAAATTACTTACACCCACTTTAACATAAAAACAATAAAATTGACTATTTTTTGTAGCAAAACTGTCAAAAACAAATAAAAAACAATGCGGACATTATGTGGCAACACCTTACCTAAATCAAAACATAATGAGCTGTGCACAAAAAGAAGAGACTTTTTTTATTTCCTATAAATACAATTTTGCCTCAATAACACAAATTAGTTTGTGATTCTAGAATGTGCTAAAATCGTAGTAGTTTTAATATACAAAATATAACAATTAATACACAAAAATACGTATTTGAGATGAAAAGACGTACTTTTCTATTAGTAAGATTATAGTTTTTAAAGAATTTCACATGAATAAATAAACTATCATCTTATTATAAACTATCAACTTACCAAAAATAAACGTATGATTGTAAAACAAAAAATAAAACTGTCATCGAAATGTAAGAATAGCTATAACACAAAAACTATATTTAGCAAAGTTGTGTTGTAGGACAGGAATACTGAATGATGTCGTCCAAATGGCAGGGAGTGTGAGTCGTTTCAGAACATTTAAACACATTCAATGACAGTTCGGTTTGACTAAATTCTGCACTAAAAGCGAGCTGACCAGAGCTGTCTTAGATAAAAGCTACTCGTCGATTGGAGTTTGAAGTGGGTTTCTTTGTCATAGCGCGGAGTTATGACGTATTGAATAGAAAACGTATCTAATTAATAAGGGGTGGTTAGATAGTGTAATCCAGTAGATGGTGATAGTGTATTGGATCTAATTACACCCAATTAGATAGTGTATGGTACCTTTCAGATGGTTAACATGAAATCTGTACAGTATAAACATGAATTTAGTGTACTTTAACTTCATGTTTAAACGTAGAAACGTAGTTCCCGGCATGATGGCTCAGTGGTTAGGGCTTCGGACTGCGGAGGGTTGGTCCAAGGTTCGAATCCGAGCCAACGATCGGTACTTCAAAAGCCCATGTGAACTGGCGAGTGAAGTTAAATATGAATCAATACCGTTAAACGTGGAAGATAGAAACAAAGTTTATAATGTTTGTAGCTAAAAAATAGGCTTATATTAGGAGACTTCTACAGATAAACATGTACACTCAACAAACATGTATACATTTCATAAAAAATGTAAATATCTACGTATAGATAGCATTATTTCTATTTATATATAAATTGTCTTAGATGTAATATTTTTAAAATGGGAAATATGATTCTATATTTAATAGTTTATATTTAATTTTCTGATTAAAAAAAAAAAAAAAAAAATGATTTAGTCCATAGCCTAAGTCCTAATATGTCCGTTCAATAAACAGTTTTAAAAGTCAGTTTGTATGGGAAAGTTGAATTGATGAAGAGATTTTGAATTGATTTGATTGAAATAATATTAATGTCTACCGAACTATTTAAATATAACATCTTTTCGTGTATAAAAATGGACCCAACGATTGATGTTCTATAGTATACATCAAGTTAGAAGCTGGCGACTAGAATTAAAAGCAAAATTAAACAAAACATGTTTAAATTTGCAAGACTCTTTCACCATTCTTATTTCTCAATTTTGTCGTAATATGAAATGCGTGTTAACATAACAGAGTATAAATGTGTGGGGCATTACAGAACGAAGATTTATTAAAAGACGTTATTTTGTACAGTCTGTAGAAAATGTCGTCTCCAACAGCTATTGTTAGGGATGTCTTTTGTGATGCAACATCCAAGAAGATTGTTGTGATCTTTAAAATACTTTAACCTACTTGAAACTGTCTTATTCGGAAAAACTATCACCTAGACTGGGAATATAAAATATATTGTATGATATTATATTAATTGGTCCGTAGAGTAGTTGGTTAAAGCCCAGCTTCTAACCTAAAGGCTCAGTTCGATCCCAATCAGAGTTATAACTTATGTTGAATGGGATCTGGTGAAACCACCGGTTGTTCATTTATCATTAGGCTATCTCTTAATTAATTTCTAAGGAAATAGTCGGTCTTAGTTTTTAACAAAGACTACAATCGCTCATCTGCAATCGTCACAATCATTCAAAATCCATATTCGTCCACACCTTGTGAACGGTGCCATAAGAAAAAACAAATAAACATAATAAATAATTTTTAAAACTATAATACAGAACTATTATCGAGAAACAAGCTACTCTGTTATAAACTAAATGATGAATTCAATGAATACCACTGTACATGTATGGGTGGGCTGATGGGTCAATACCACTGTACCAGAATGTGTAGTCCATGTGCGTGAGCATGTGTGTGTGTGTGTGTGTGTGTGTGTGTGTGTGTGTGTGTGTGTGTGTGTGTGTGTGTGTGTGTGTGTGTGTGTGTGTGTGTGTGTGTGTGTGCGCGCGCGCGCGCGTGCGTGCGTGCGTGCGTGTGTGTGTGTGTGTGTGTTTTTGTGTGTTTTTGTGTGTGTGTGTGTGTGTGTGTGTGTGTGTGTGTGTGTGTGTGTGTGTGTGTGTGTGTGTGTGTGTGTGTGTGTGTGTGTGTGTGTGTGTGTGTGTGTGTGTGTGTGTGTGTGTGTGTGTGTGTGTGTGTGTGTGTGTGTGTGTGTGTGTGTGTGTGTGTGTGTGTGTGTGTGTGTGTGTGTGTGTGTGTGTGTGTGTACACATAATACTTCATATTTCTACGAAATATCAGCTAGGGGATTGAGGGGGAAGGCTGCGACCTTGGCAACCTTGATTGGAATGCGGAAAGCTCGTCACTAGGTTATTACATATATGATTATCGGTCGTTTAAATGGTTTAATGGGATTTAAATGTCCGCGCCCACTATTACATTACTACACTGTACGTGTATGTGTGGGCAGGTGGTTATTTTTATACAGAAATATAAAAATAATATTTTTCAGTATAAATGTGAAATAAGCAAATGTTGTTTAACGTATATTACACTATAATAGTTTCGTAGTATATTACCTAAATAAATATTATTGATGTCACTAAGTTTACTTTGAGTTGAGAAAAATTACTAAACAATGTATAGTATAGAATTAAACTTAGGCTTCGATAAATACTAGTGGGAAATGTACGTACCTTGACAGAAACCCACCCACCTATATATAAGCATGAACAGCTGATATATTGCAAAGCTCACTCACATAAAAGTTTAAAAACTGAATATTAAAAGTATTTCTTGATTCTTCATTATTAGTATTTCTTTCTCATATATTACCTTTTTGTTTTATGTATTCAGTAACAGTTTTCAAACATATTTTTCTTCAAAGTAACATTGGACAAATTTAAAAAACCATAAATCATATTTAAGATCATACATCAACCATGTATAATTGTTACTAATCTACAATAAACAGTTGTACCGTGTGAAAAAATATAATGATGTTTGTATTTATAACATTTATTAGCCTCTAAAAGTGAACATTATTTACAAACGTAGGACGTTTCCTTAAAAAGTAAATAAAAAACTATTGTTATGCTTTTTGTTTTTTATGTTACCCAGGTATTTAGAGGCTAAGTATTGTGTAGATGAGAGGGAATGTATTTTGTTGTCATCTTAATACCTGTACGATGCCCGTACAATGGTGGCCATCAGTATTAACACTCCTGAAAATGTTGTACCATTCCTATTTTTGGGCGTGGCAAAGGTTCAGATTGTCCCCAAATAGGAAAACTGATAGCTGTTATTAAAATATTAGGTTAAACCTACATAGTTGGTATTACATTAAAAGCCAGATCTTGTTTTGAGACACATCGTAACAGCTTATCCCACATTGTACGTGTATGGGCTGTCGAGTGATTTTTTAATTTGTGTGTGTTTTCTTTGATGTTTATAAAATATTTCATATTGCTGTTTATGAAATAGTTTGCCACATACGTAAATAGAGGTAACCGTATACAATGGGAAATATTGATATAGGGTGTCAAATATTGAGTGGTCAATGATTTATGGATTAAATCTTTCAGTTGTTCAGTAAAATTGCTGCTATGAAGCAATTTAGTGAAGAACCTCAGGATTAGAAAAATGTTGCAATTAATATGCAATGACTATCTCATAGCAAAGAAAAATTGATGTATTAAATCTATTGGTAAAGGTTTGTCCCTGAGCAAATAGTGTTTTTAAAACATTGATGTAAAGTTTGAGTATGAATCCCTAAGGTCACGTTTTTCACTCCAATAAACATTGAAAATGTCCATTCTTTTGTATGTCCGATCTAGATAAACTAACAACAATAGGGTAGATATATTTCCATTTATCCTTAGATATGCCGTTGTTTAAAGAAAAGTAATGAAAAAATATAAAATGGTACAACATAATAAAGTAATAATAATTATTAAGTAATGATGTTCTACAACGACCAACAATTACTTTGTCATTCTATAAACCTAACAAAGTAACACAATAGATAGTTTTTTGCAGTTATGTGAAAGAGAGGACTAAATAGTCTTAACTACGCCACCGCATAAAGACTATTTTCATTTAATTTCATATAGTCTAGTTGAATAATATCTACAACATATAAGTTGAATATTAAGCTGCCTTAGAATAAATATATTGTACAAAATTATAAATAAAAATGGGGCCTTTTCAGTTAATTCACTGCTACTAATTTTTCGGTTTCTTCACTACCACCACTTTCATTATCGGAATTACGGTTAGGTTAGGTTAGATGGCTACTAAAGTTGATCACAAACTGCTAAATCCATTCATTGGCTTACCGTGTGCTCTCCGTGTGTAAGTTCTTGGAAAGCGATAAGATATTGGAGCGATATCGGATATCTAGCGGATAAGGAATACCATAGTGGACGTTTGGAACAGTTTTTAGAGAAATAGAATATTTATCAAGCGGAAGTGAATTAACGGAAACAAAAAAGTAGTGGTAATGAATTAACGGAAAAGATCCAAAAATTTAATCTTAACAACTTTTAAATACTAATAGTTACTTTAATACTTTTTAATATTAATAACACTATGACATGGCGATTGGATCCATAAGTACATTGTACACGTTTTGTTGTTTGGGGCCTACAATCAGTATTTTAAATTAACCTTACAGATGTGGAAAAAAACATTGATATAATATGTTATACGTAATTTTTAGATATTTTTAAAGTATAATTAACGTATTAAGAAAATTGCAAATAATTACTTTCATTATATGTTGTTGACATGGGCTGGTTTTAAATTCAGCGTAAACTAAAATCACTTTATGAATAAAGACTTTATATTTTTTTGTTTATATATTTATACAGTACAAGTTAATGTCACACAACACAAATTTATTACATTATAAGCGCAAAATACACAAATATATTACGAGTCTGAGCACAAATATATGCACAAATCAGGTCTGAGGAAGGTGGCGTGGTTAACCGAAATCGATTATCATAATATGTGTGCATTTTTTACTTGTATTGTAATATATTTGTGCATTTGTTGCTTATATTTTATTATATTTGTGTTATGTGACGTTTACTTGTATTGTATATGTACCAACACTTATTATGCTAATTAAAAAACTATTTATATATTTATGGCATTAATATAAACCCAATTTCCCTGATGAAACACCTGATTGTATATTAATCTAATAAAATTGAGCTAATGTGTATTTAATTGATACTAAATAAATATCAAATGTTACTTAGTCTAGAGGGTGTAGTTTAGAGATATCTCTACTGCCATTTGTCACGGTTTATCCGGCTACAAATCTCGAATTGATGGAGGAAATATCGAAACATTATCAGCAGTCAATTTGTGATTTACGAGGCTTCTAATGGTTCTCAGACTGAAAACGTATAAAAAGTTCTGTTGTGTGAAACATTAACATCATTTGTCATATCTTATCTTACATAAATATTGGTGAGAAGGGAGTACATGTAAAAATATAGTATATGACTCACATAGGCTTACAAATGTAAATATATTTTATATATCAGTTTTAACAGATTATATCTTAAACTTACCTTAGATGCAATGTTTTTATCATCTATACACTTAATCTTATCTTAACCTAGATTTCAACATAAATGAAAAGTTAATAATTCAACATTATTTTAAATGTTACTGTACCAATCCAATACAAACAGACTTAACTGTATTTTAGTAGATATTTAGATGAATGGAAAATAAATGTAAGCCCTTATGGTACATATTTCAATATAATTGATCGTTTCTTGGTTATATATTCTGAAAGGTACATAACTTTTGGTTCAGTAAAATATGCACTACTCTTTGAAAGCGAATGTTTAAAAATATGAAACATTTATTTGTTTTTCATTTATCTAAGTAGTATATTTAATATTATACTATAATGCTTAACAATCAGCGCTCTTTTCTGGGTCCTCAAAGCAATGTATGTTAGACAACTTAAGTGGGCAAACATCTAGTTGGTTTCAATGACCTTTTATATACTAATAGGTCTTCTCCATTAATCATTATTTATGTAGAAATTCATAATTATGTCAATTGACTTGTCCATATATTCTAGTCAATTGATTATCAAAAAAGTACGCTAATATATTGTATTCAGTTTTTGACCTGATTGGTAGAAAATAATAGAGATTTTCAATGCTTATAGTTTATTTAGGAAACAAACACAACGTTTTGACAGGTATAAAAACTCCTGTAGTCTTCAAGTTTTACTTACTATTTTACTCTAAAACTAGTTTTTCCTATTAGTTTAACCCATAATATTTTTATAACTTCTTAAAAACTACATTTTTATAGAGTACGGTTAACTATTAAGATATCACGTGTTCTTAAACATTATCACAATTATAACAAAATATAAAACACACTAGAAAATACAAAATCTAATAATGTTCAACAATACACAGAGCAGGTTATTAGACAGAAAATATTTTCAAACTATCCAAACAGCGTTTAGTTTTCCAACTACGAACCACTACCCTTACCAGATGAACTCACCACGAACTTCTAAGACGAACTGAAGCCCTTTGAAAAGCCAATCCGTGGTGAGTGTTGTGGGAACTCCCTTCAAGTGGAATGAGGGCTACAAACCACTTCCCTCACCAGATGAACTCACCACGAACTTCAAAGACGAACTGACACCCTGTTACAAGCCGATCCGTGGTGAGTAATGTGGGAACTCCCTTCAAGTGGACTGGTGATCACGAACCACTACCCTCACCAGATGAATTCACCATGAACTTCAAAGACGAACTGAAACCCTGTTATAAGCCGATCCGTGGTGAGTATTGTGGGAACTCCCTTCAAGTGGACTGGGGAAGGTGATTTGGAGGGCAGTGCTGGGGTGTTATTGTAATTGTGTAAAATATACCATGATTACAAAACCAATGTTGTTGGGTTTTGAAAGAATGTTTTTTTATTGTTCGATTCTGTACCAAGCCATGCAATTTTTCTGATAAATTTAAAATCAAAACATACGATAATCCTTAATAAAGTTGCATACTTCACAAATTAAATACTTAAATTCACACACAAAACACCACAAATCTGACGGACGTTTTCAAATCTATGCATTTCTAGTTAGGCAGTAGACAGTAATAAGTGTTACAGATTGTATGAGTTTTCGAAAAATTAACTAGAGGTTTAGGTGAATTAGAACTGTTTAGTGACATTCAGTTTAGAGTAAAAACTTAAAAATAATAATAGATTAAAGTATTTATTTAGTATAAATGTTTTTGAGCACAGGCAAACTTTAAAGAAATCGTTAGGTTAAATAGCAAAGTAAACAATTTAACCATCAACTCGCTATCAATGAAATAGCAGAAATAGATTGGGAGAGAGTTTGTGAACTAAAAAATGTTGATGAAATTGAGCAAAAAATCAATGAAAATATAAGACAGGTTTGATGATAAATATGCCCCTATTGTAACTAAGAAAGTATCAAAAAAGAAAGCCCCTTGGAAAAACCTTTGAAATAGAAGCCTTAAGTAAAGAAAAGAGGAAACTAAGGAATATATTCTGGAAATACAGATATGCTGCTGATTGGGAGGATTACAAAATAGTAAGAAATAGATTGAACCAAGATAGTATGGAATGCAAAACGAGAGTTCTTTGCTGAGAAATTGACATCAAAGAAGAATCCAAAAGAGTTTTGGGGGGTGCATCAAGCAGAGTGAAGTCAGCCCCAAAAAGTGGAAATTTATCAATTCCAATTGAAGTAAATGATGTTAACAAATTCTTTGCTGAGATGGGATCTGATGTTCCTGTTAACAATGATACTATGGAATTTTTCTGGAGAAATAAAAGAAATGAGCTGACGAATTGCCAGGCTTTCACTCCAGTCACTGAAAATGATGTAAAAACTGTTATGAACGAGATTAAGTCAAGAGCAGTAGGAAGCGATGGCATCTCCATACAAATGATCAAAGCTGTCAGTCCATTTGCAATAGGTGCAATTACACATTTGGTAAATGAGTCCTTGGAGAGTGGTGAGTTCCCAAAGGCATGGAAATTAAGTATAGTTCGACCCCTACCCAAAGTGCCGACACCAGCCACAGTTGAACAATTGAGACCCATATCCATCCTTCCATCAATGTCGAAAATATTGGAGAAGCTAGTCATTCACCAAATGATGGAATTTATGAACAGGGCAAGAATACTTCCCAACTTACAGTCTGGGTTTAGAAAAAACCACAGCACCTGTACAGCCCTTATGAACTTGATGAGTGAAATGATTGATGCCAAAGACAATCACAAAATTGGATCCCTTGTTCTACTTGATTATACTAAGGCATTTGACTCAATGCATCATGACATGCTCTTGGCGAAAATGCATTACTTTGGATTTCACGACAGGATGGTTGAATGGGTCAGATCCTATCTGAATTGCAGGTTTCAGGTTACCAGAGTGGAGAGTGAATCTTCCGAGAAGATTGCAAGGAATAGAGGGGTTCCTCAAGGCAGCTGTTTGGGGCCAATTCTGTACAACTTGTACACGGCCGACTTTCCTGATTGCCTGCAGAACTGCACAGCTCATCTGTACGCAGATGACTCTCAACTGCTCATCACATATGAGCCCCTCCTCATGGTATCAGCCATAGAGCAACTGAATGCTGACCTTGACAGTGTTGTCAAGTGGTCAGTTGCCAATGGCTTGAAGCTCAATGTGAACAAGTGCAATGTTCTGCACACAGCTCCACAACTTGTAGTACAGGCCCGCAGAGAGAGTGGCGTGGAAGTGGTACTAGGCAGCCAGAGCTTGTCTGTTTGTGACAAGGTCAAGACACTCGGTCTGTTCTTGGACAGTGGTCTTACCTTCTCGGACCACGTCAATCATTCCATCCAGCGTGCCGTAGGCAGACTGAGGGCTCTGTACAGATTCCAGAACATGTTGCCGGAGTATGCAAAACTTCAACTCATGCAGTCGTTGATCTTGTCAGCGTTCTACTATTGCTATCCTGTTTATGGCAATAGCATCTCTAAGGGTGACACTGAAAGAATTCAAAAGTTGCAGAACGCCGCAGTACGAACATTTTCGATCTGAGAAAATTCGATCATGTGTCAGCCCACCGAGATACTCTGAACATGCTGCCGATGGAAGCAATGTGTGAATTGCTGACTGGCTGCATGATCCATAAGGTTCTGACCATCAAAGAACCTCAATACTTAAGCGACAGGCTCATACTTCGAGAGGAGGTCTCTCAACGTGCAAGCCGCCACGGTGAGATGCTCCACTTCCCAAGGGTGGAGCGAGAATTGGGGAGGGGAAGTTTCTCATACTTCGGGCCGACGTTGTACAACGGCCTCCCTGGTGCCCTAAAAGTAAACTTGTCTCTACCTTGTTTTAAGTCAAAGTTGAGATGTTATTGGAAGAATAGGTTTAATTAATATTAGTGTTGTATGTAGCTATGTATTTATTCTCAAATTAGTGTTTTTTTGTATTGTGTTGGTTATTTATTGTATATTATTGTTAGATCTTAAGACCAACATTGTATATTATTGTATGACTTGAGTTGATTTGAAAAACAGTATTAACTGAAATACGCTCCAAAATAAAGGCATTTTTATTTTATTTATTTATTTAACTTAAAACTATTTTCGTGTCTAAAATGTGATTTAAAAAATGTTTCAAGCTTAAAAAAAATTAACTTTCCCGAATGCATGAATGCATAACATCTGGTATCGATCCACTATCTGGCTGGCAGGAGCTAATGGCTAGGTGGTGGTGTGTAATGGAGTGAGGCAAGTTACAGTAATGGTACACATGTGGTGCCGACGTGAATGTACAGCCACTTTCAATCAATTACACCTTAGACATGTAAAATAATCATATCATGTTTCATTATTGATATATTACATAAGCGTATTATCTCAATTAGTCATTCCTGGTGTACATTAATTCAGATATCTAAATAAAATGTGGATCACATGCTTGTACTATAAATGACAACAATTTTGTACTCCAAAGTATTGTGGATGAATGAGGTACGAAACAGCGTAAGCTTGAGGCAATAGGAATAAGCTGGTGGGATAGACACGCGGATGTGGAGTACTCCTCGTTGATACATGGTTGTTTTTTCATCTCAAATAATCTGAAAGAAACTACTGGAAACAGATTGAAGGATTGACAGAGTGATATGTAAAGTTCTATTTGTTAATATAGGTTTTTTACATCTTGAATAAGCTGGAAGCAGCTGAAAGGTTGGACAAAGGAGTATGTATGGCTCTATTTTATCATGTAACGTTTTTTTACTTACTTCCACAAATCTTCAGCATTTAAAATAGTTTAACTAAAATAATAACATTACAAATTGCTAAAGGCAATGAAGTTTACCACCTTAAGACAATATCTTTAAACCCTTGAGGTTTTTCTTGAGTTAAAAGCACGTGAATTATATATATGGGGTTATTACATACAACTTTGCTGTAAGTTAGTTCAACCGTACATGGAAAACATGTAAAACATCTGATGCCTTACCAGAGCTTTCCAAATAAACAAAAGGTCTATTTTTAAGTTCTAAACTATCTGCATAATATACATCCATACTTTTATCAGTGAGAAAACTCTCATCCACCTTTAGTAATCATATTTTAAAGACCGTATGTGTAAAGACACTTAAAAGAGATGTGCGGTGGTAGCTCTCGGGTCGTCCTAATACTTTACCTGCCTTCAAAACAACTATTATTTTAAATTGCCTAATACAGTGGGCATGTTAACACTTGATAAAAACCAACGTCTTACTTTCATACCAGCAGGTTATGAACATTCCGGAAATATGTCATCCAGTCCACTCAGAAGTGACCACGTGAGTGGATTGTGAAGATCTTGTAACTTGATAACCTTGAAACATATAAGCAGATTATAAACTGCCAATAGTTGATTGAAGATGAAATTTGATAGGTCTAATAAACATGTAGTTTTTAATTATTTTTTTAGATACTGTAATAAACAACTAAATTAATCTTTGAATTTGTTGTAACAGCTGTTCTTAAAAAACATATTGAGGTTTAATAAAGAGCCTAACACAGACCATGGCTATGACAGGTCCTATCAGCTTGCTCTTAAAAAAAGGAATATTCCATCACGAAAACCCCATTGCAGGAACTTATAATGCAGTCTCAAAGGGAGTGGAAGGGTACCTTTGTATAATATCATCACTTAGGCCCTTTGATGTTCCCAATAATGAGGCAGTCACTAAAAAAGTCTCTTTGCTTATTTGGTTAAAACAAAAAATATCTACTTAACATTATTCTACCTGATGAAACGATACCTGACCTATAATAACACATCTATTTAATAACACTGCTATACATATTATTAAAGCTCTTTAAGTGATCCTGTTTCAATGTATTATTACAAATCTGCAACATGGAATAAATAGTCATAACAGAAAAAAAATAATGAATTTATGAAATATCATTAATAACGAAATGATACCCTTATTATGTCTTTATAAGTGAATAACAGTGCTATTTATTGCTACACCATTGAAACTTTTATTTTTAGTTAGGGAAAGTAAATACCACTATTTTCGATAAATTTTTTATGCAATTTTAAATATAACATCTGGTATACAATAAACATAAAGTAATAAATACATATAAATTATAAGTAATGTCAGTGTACTGTTTAGCTGGTTAGTTATCCACTCTCATAGATTTGATAAAATAGTATTATACAAAAAATTGTTTTCAGAAAAAGAATTTTTTTAACTCAGTAAAAGGTTAAGACAAATATTACGTGGTTTTAATATCGATAATGGACTAAGCACAACAAACTATAAAAATATCAAATTTTTGTTACACATTTAAAATAATAAAATATGTATGCTGAAACAATGCAAATAAGTATTTGCATAAAAAGTATACCAGTGCGTCTAAACGTGTATTATATATTCCTAAGATCATCAGTTAAATCACAATTGAAACACTTAAAGTTTAACTCGGTTTGAAATGCGAGTTTGAAACGTTTTATTTTCTAACGTTTAATAAATAACAAAAAATATATTTAAATTAATTTATTATTTCGGCACAATATAAAGCTACTTCAATCTTAAAATTATAATGGTTTGTGAAGTCTAAGACCTAATAATTAAATAAAAATGTACTGGAAGTGACGTTTACTAAATCTGTAACTAATTTTTCACGAAACTCCAAATTACAATTATTATTATTTTTTGTTTTATATTATTTCCAATTCTGTGAAAGTCTGAATTTTACAAATCCTTTAGAAATTATATATGCTTAATGAATGATATATTAACATGTTATTTAATGAGGTAACTAGACGCAACATTACATTAAATCTTTATAATAACAATGTTAAGTATGATATATAGTTTTATGTTCTTTCGTAAGGATGTATCAGGTGTCCTATGTTAACCTCTCTATGATGATCCTAGAACAATGTTAGGTGTGAATTGTTCGCTCAAGATGTACAGCTACGATTTATCTTCCCCAACCCCCGGCAACCTAACTTCTAACTGGACAAGTTAAGGGTGTCAAACTGCCTGTAACTCAATAGACGTTTGTTCCATGGAGAAGAATTACGAGTATGTAGAAGTTGCAATAGGTAGTAATTTGTAAATATTATTATTTTTAAATAGTTTATTGTAATCTTAAGAAAATTATATAACAGTCAATATGTGCATTTGAGGGACTTAATGTTGTTTTTATCATGAAAATAATACTAATAAGATATTATGATATTATTAATTTCTTTTTTACATATTTATGTATACAAAATAACTATCTTACCAAGTATTTTTAAAGTAAAATATTTAAACAAATTATATATATAGTATTAAGACTTCATTCAGATTAAAATAATTCGTTGTTATAGTTCGTATACGAAATGTTACGGAGAGCTTTAATAATAAGGTTTATTTTATTGATGTATTAACTTTAAGCTAATAAATGACCCCATGGACGATATATGGTTCTTATTTTCGGTTCATCAATACCTTTAGGTGAGGTGAACGTCTGTCCAAACAATGGATCACATAGTTACGGCATATTTCCTGCTGAGGTAATACCCAGCTAATATAGTAAGGGAGGCCGGTTTTAAATGGCTCGGTGGATTGGATTTATCTTTGTGATCACTTGATATTTTTATTAATATATAACATGACATTTCGATATTGATTCAAATATATATCACAGCTTTTTTAAATTAATAAATGGTAGCTGACAAGAAACCGTACGATACATATGACCCCTAAATGTATATGAAAAACTAAGGGAAGAATTGTAAAAATTAAATAAACAATAAAACATTCTTCTAAGCATTTTGGTGATAAATAGTCCATCTTTGATTTTGTTTTCTGTCATGTAAAGTAATTTTAGATTTACATTTTTGAATGGAATAATAACACTTTTTAGCTAACGTTTTAATTAATGTTTAATAATTATTATATATTTGGTTAAACTATTCCGTTTCGTGAAATAAAACAACATCCTAAAATTGTAATTAAATATGTGTATGTACAAATAAAATTGTATCAATTTCATCAAATATATAAGAATATAACAAGCTCTGAAAAACCAAGCTATACACAACTCAGCAGGTACTTCTACCTAGACCAAGCATGTGGCTTGTCTTTCTAGATGATTACAAATGAAAAACATTTAATTATTATAAGATAGATAATTGAGATTATTATGTTTAAGTTAGTATTATAGAGATTAGTGATACGGATTGTAAGTTTAATAATATTCATTGTACCTTGTATGAACTTTGCTGAGCAGCTCTAGAAGAGCATACATTATGATCATTAGTTATTGGCATCCTCATTCTTGTCATCATAATTGTGTTCTAAAAATGTTTGATCACTGCTTTATAATTAATTTTCAAGCTAATTATACAATTTGAATAGTATATAGTTAAATATAATCTAAATACTTGTTAAGAGATGTTTAACTGAACAAATTACTAATTTATTTTTCAATGCTAGCTTTCATAATACAATGTAATTTATAATTCAAAACTTCTCTCTCTCTCTCTCTCTCACTGGAAATATTCAGAAATTATTTATTTTTTTTTATACTATATTTATTATATATTAACATTTATTTCTAAATGTTTTCTTAGTGATTCTTACATAATTGAAAAATATTTACTTATATTCAGTGTTATTTCTTATGTCGGAAATTGAAATTTTTTGTGACAGTAAACAGCTCTCTCAACCAAAAAGGTTGAGTGGAAGAGAGAACTTAATAGTCCTAACTCCGCCTAATAAAGACAATTTTCATTTCATTTCATTTCATTTCTCTTTACTTATAATCAACATAGAACCCAATATCAAGGAGTTCGTCGTCAATAAAATATAACGGTATCAAAGTATTTGGAGAAATAATATAGGTGAAATTTAATTATTACTTTCGATGTATATTTTATACCACATCATCTTACTAAACATATGATAAATTTGAGCTAACACTGTTTGAGTGATTAATATTTTAACTACTGTCAGTGAAGTACACAAATCCAAAATTATATTCAGATTTTACAGACAGTTCCTCCTTTTGTTAGGAAATTAAAACACATAAGTTCAAAGTGTGTTGTCTATAAATACCCCCATTTATCTTGGGTTGTCCTGGAACATTTCCTTCGTCATCTCAAGGGTAGAAGGAAGATAAGCTGTGAAAAATGGTGTAGAAGTCACGTTAAAGTGTCACCAGCCCTCAAACAACTTACAGATAACAACACGTGAAACACACCGACTGACATGTGGTGTAAATATCATACATCACATGGTATCCATGATAAGATGTCTTGGGACGTTTCCCTCGTAGTCTCAAGGGTAGAAGGAAGATAAGCTGATAAAATGGTGTTGAAGTCACTTTAAAGTGTCACCAGCCCCCGAACAAGTTACAGATAACAAAATGTGTAACACACCGGCCGACATGTGGCGTAAATATCATAACTCACATGGTATCCATGATGATATGTCTTGGAACATTTCATTCGTCGTCTCAAGTGTAGAAGGAAGATAAGCTGTGAACAATAGTGTTGAAGTCACGTTAAAGTGTCACCAGCCCTCGAACAACTTACAGATAATAATATGTGAAACACACCGACCGTCATGTGGCGTAAATATCATAACTCACATGGTATCCATGATGAGATGTCTTGGAACATTTCATTCGTCGTCTCAAGTGTAGAAGGAAGATAAGCTGTGAACAATAGTGTTGAAGTCACGTTTAATTGTCACCAGCCCTCGAACAACTTACATATAACAACATGTGAAACACACCGACCGACATGTGGCGTAAATATCATAACTCACATGGTATCCATGATGAGATGTCTTGGAACATTTCCTTCGTCGTCTCAAGTGTAGAAGGAAGATAAGCTGTGAAAAATAGTGTTGAAGTCACGTTTAAGTGTCACCAGCCCTCGAACAACTTACAGGTAACAACATGTGAAACACACCGACCGACACGTGGTGTAAATATTAGCTGTAAAACTAAATTGATAATTGTTTATAATATTTCAATGTTATACATCAAGAACATATATATCGTCTAGATATGGGTGAATAAAGTTCTTTAAGTGCGAGTTAAATCGTAAAGCTTAGATTAACGAGTGTAACCTTTGTAATTAACTAAGGAAAGGACTATTATTTATATTGTAAGGATATACATTAACTAAAGATCTAAAAATTGGTCTAGGAATCCAAACCACGTAGTTTGGTCTGATTATGACTCAGTTGACTCCACTGGCTGACACACAGCACGACAAATAAGTTAAACTTCTATATATGGTCACCACTAATGGCAACCATTGAGTGAACGTCATTTTGGTATCAAGAAGACTAAGAAGAACCTGTCATCTACAATCTTCACAATATTTTCCCCTTACAGCATAGCACCACTACCTAAACATATTTATAAAAAAAATTATCAACTACAAATTTTAAACAAATCCAATTACAAATTTAAATCAAAATCAGCAGCCAGATCTATTGCATTGAGTGTAGAATTTATTGACAAAATATGGAAATTCTGCTAAGGAATGCTGTAATTAGTGCTCTGTATCATAATAATTTACCTCAGCAGCCTTTATTTATCTTAGCAGTCAGCTATTATTTTAAGAAATATTGAATTTCATAAAGTGATATATAATACAAAACACAATATTAGTAATGGTGATTATATGTTCAATACTGAAAGACTATTAATTAAATGTTTTTAAAATTACAAATGTTATATTTTTTTTATGTGCTTCTCTTGTAATAAACTTCAAAGAGAGCCTGCATTGTCAATCAAAGGGAGTCTTATCAACCACTTACAACCTAACTGACTCAACAATATGTACAACACTCTAATTAATGCCTTTCAAGTAGTGCATACATTGTACACTTTTGAAAAAAGTTAGGTGATTCTTTGTACCCTGCGTTAAACACTTGCATAACTAAAGCCTGAATATGAAATGTTGCCCAGATGCAACAGCCAATGCTCATGACTCATGAACATGGGAACGTTATCAGTGTTACAAGTTTGTACTTTTGTTCACCTGGTACATAATATATCTATGTAATCACTCTAGTTCATTTGCAGCCCTTAAAACACGCCTAGTGGTTTGATATTCGTCAAATGCTGGAGAGTATGAATTTAAACCTTGCAAAATACAATATATGACTTCTGAACACTATATATTAGTGAATACATCTTTTTTAATCTTAAATGTGTACACAATTTGCTAAAATGCATAATATCTTAGCTATAATAGTTCTTACAAAAGATATTTATGTTTTTGTTATTAATACGCTTGGGTGTATTTTGTTTAAACAAACTTTGTGTTTTAATGGCTTATCTTATTTCAGACATGCAAGTATATCAGATCTTTAAAATATTAATTTATAAGTAAATTATTTAATATTATTAATATTAACATATTATTTATCATATTTCTTCTGTCTTTACTTGTAACAAATATGTCGTGTATAAAATAACCTCATGATAGTTACGTAATATTTTTCGAATAATATTTTTTTTCTATTAATACAAGTATATTTAGTAATAATTCAGTTGGACTATGTTTGTTGTACACTTTCCCTCAGATCTAGGATGAGAAAACTCTCAGTAACAATAGTGTTGGTCTCTAGACTGGACAATGTTTTTCACAGTAATTTATCTTTGTAAACAAACATCTCATGTTCAATATATTTTGGTGACAACTAAAAATTTATCTTATATATAGGCTTTCAATAGACGATAAATTTAGCTTTTAGAAATATACTGAACCAATGAATCATTCTGACACTAGCAAAAATAAATATAAATTTCATTTAACGTAATCAGTTAACGTAAATAAGAAACGCCCACAGAATGCGTTGGCGTAGGAACTTATCACCTTTGATGAAACAGCTAAATTGGAAGTTATTTTAATATACTTTACGTTTACGACTTTTGTCGTCGTAAACATTTCCGACTTTTATCGTCGTAAACATTTCCGATGATAGCAAACTTATTTATAACAAACTTAACTGTTGTTACTTGAAAATCGTGATAAACATTATATAAAATATTTCTACAGTCGATTTATGTCTATTCAATTTATAAACAAGTAAATTTTATTTTTGAAATCTCTTTTTAATGTGACTGAAATTAAAAAGGGCTTTAGCAAGAAATGTTTTTCTAATTTGGTGATTTGGTACTGGTTTAGGTTTAAATTGAAGTAAGCTACATATTATTAAATACAAACTTTAATTTATTATTCTCTGTAGAAAAATTTTATTTCAATAAAAACGCCTGATATGCAACAAATACAATTTTTAATTAGGCACATTTATTTTCATACTTAAATTATTGATAAATGGCACAGATTTTACTTTATTCCATGTGCGTTAGCATAGAGAAAGTATTGTAATCGTCCAAAAAAATTTTTAAATGTCGTCTAAAATCCCTTTTAGGGTCCCCTGATAAATGTTTTCAAGTGGTGTTTTCGAAAAAAACATTTTGGTGTCTGTCCGTATACGTGTCTGTCTGTATGTATGTGCAGCTCGCTGGAGGCCAAATGGATGAATCAATTGTTATGGAAATTTAGCCAATATTTCCAGATTATTTTTTTCACTTTTTTGAAATTTTATTTTTTTTTTACTTTTATGGGCAAAAACATACAACATTGGGATTTTCTGATAAAGGCTCTAATGATTTTAATTAAACAAGTAGTTAGTAATGATGGAAATTAAAATTTAAAATATTTGAGTAAAAACCGCATGTCTCTATCTTGACTAGTTTTTGAGTTATGGCCAAAAAACATATTTGGAAATCAAACTGGTAATTTTCAAAGTTTTTATTTTTCTTGTTTAATATGGGGGAAATTTTGTGCTAATTCTTTGGAACCATTTATTAAACGTATATTTAAATCTAGATATTACTAATATAGGTACAAGTTGTGAACTTTTTATGGCGATTGTTTTCAGTAAACAAACTGTATAAAATCCGTAGATAAATATAAACTCACGACATAATAACACTGATTTCCAATGGCTATTATAAACGTGTCTTGTAACAGTAGAAATCTTATTACAGTTTGTTATAATCGATGCAATGGCAGCTGTAGCAATCTCATTGGTGAACTGTACTATCGCATGTTGTCTTGTTGAAAACAAATTATTACAAAACATCTAAGATTAAAAATTAAATACACTTCTTGTTGCAATACGTAAATATAACTTAACAGGTTCAAACAATAGTAAAAAATAAGCTACTCTATGTTTTCTCTATTGGAAAATAAAATTAACCTACTTATACATTAAAACTTACTCTAAGCAAAAATTGCAACAACATCCTAGCTCTGAAAAACGTTTCAAATGCTTTCTCAAAAACAATAGTGTTCAATCTTTTTTGGTATTTTTTGAATGCGCCAGAAGAAGATGATCCCTTGAGCAACTTGTTGCGTAGCTGAATATAAACATAGTTGGGAGTTATTGACCTTTGATGGTTATCCTGAACATGGACATTGTTGTAGGTGTAAGCGAGAAATAAATAAAAAATATTGAATTAGTAACAATTGGAAATAAATATAAAGTATCAATAATTTACGAGATTGGAAATATAATAAATAAGAAAGTAGAAAACTTCGATGGCAACGCTTAGTAAAGAGGATATTACTTCACTATGTAAGATGTGTTCTTCATAATTGTTCCAAGTAATATACAGCCTAATTGCGGAAATTATAATGTTTTAATCTTTGGGTATAGAATTATATCATTTATCTTTGACTACGCGTGAATACTATCACTAGGATACATAAACAAACCTTTACGATGAATCCAAATTTAGCAAGTAACAATCATATTTTCTAGATAAATATTATCAATACGCAAGTACGTAAATTGGTGGCCTAAGGTGTCCTCTATACCATCTTAGGCTTACCAAGTATCTAAAGCTGATATTTGTTACAAATAATACTTTAGATGAAACAAACATAACAAATATACGAATTGATAAATGACAAATATTAATCAATTTAGGATTTAGGACTTTCTATTTAGGTCTTAACTTTAATTAAAACTGTAATTGAATCTTAGCTAGAAGCTGTAGTGATTTGAAGGTGAGCCCTTAAAATTAAAAACAGATCCTCTAAATATTTTCAACAAATATTAATATTATTTTGTAATGTAATGGTCTCAAAGGGAATGTTTGTTTATAATTTGAGAAGTATTATAAACAGTGCATATCTTATAAAATAACGGTAGTAAGATGCAATACATTTCTTGGAAACGACTATGTCATCAATATATAACTCATTGTATTAAACTACTGCCTAATCAATTAAATTGAATTGCTGATTTACGTAATTTTCTGCAGTAACTAATCTATTGAGCTTTATGTGTTTTTTTACCTAATGAAGACAACGTTTTTACTGCCTAATATCAAACACATTTGTATACCCTCATTCATTTATCCTACATATTAAAACAATCGGGTCATTTAGTTCATTCACTTTCTAAACTTACTTGACAGATTTTGATGAAATATTTTCTATTCAAAAGATAATTTTGATTTTTAAGTCGTAAAGAAGCTAGATTTTTTAAATTCCCATAGGTTTTTGTCTAACATGGTGTCAAAGTTGCAATGCTATTCTTATGGAGATTAATTGACCAACTTGCGGCATAAACAAATGTTAAATGTCCAAATACAGTAATTTATTAGGTTAAACATAGAGCAGCACAGTAAAATATCAAGTTAATTATAAAAGAGTGAGTGCAAGTCAGTCTGTGTGTATGTTGTAATCAGACGTTAAATAAAATGAAAACATTTGAAACAAACCTAGTAATAATAATGGTTGTTTATAATTATCTTATCATCTAAAACAAGTCACGCCCGGACGAACTTTTTTTGGCTCCAAGGATTTTTAATTATTAAGTTTTTGTTGGGGTTTTCGACCACGAGAAATCGATTGGTACCGGTCTCATCTTTGGGAAAATTCTTATTTCTGCCCCTAGAGGCTCATATACTCCCCATATTTCACGACGAGGCTGCGCAGTAGACCGTGATGTCACATGGGTGAATCACTTATCAGCTGGAATTGTAATTAGGGGAGTTAGAACATTATTTTGTGTTCTTTTTTGATATTTAGGACATGTGATCATGCAAGTGGTACCTACCGCCTTCTTTTGTCTTGCTATAGTTAAATGTTATTTATTTTGCAGAATAAGGCTAATCCTTAAAAAATCAGCGTTGTTTGCTCGAACTAACGTCCCGTGTTATCGACTTGCAGAAAAAACAATATGGAACCATTATCGAATTCTAGCAGAAATTGGGGTATCAAACTATAGAAACTTATCTCCTAAATTACATTAAACCATTACATTTTAGGAGAGACAACATGTAATTGCTCTGACCCCCTCCCCAAATAAAAATATGCTCAAAAACCCCCAAGCAGAATTGGGTAGTTTTAAACTAATACTACTATTACTAATATACCATACGATTTTAGAAAATACTCTGTTTATGAGCTCCACTGCCTCTAAATCCAAAATTCAAGGTCATACTGCTTAAGAATCCTGGCGAGGTGGTAGGCCGATCTTCCTCACGAGGCGACAAGGCGAGATCCACGAATGTGACTGTAGAAGAGTGCCTTGGGGAGGCCGCAGGCCGAACTTTGCCCTACGAGGCCGTAGGCCAATTTCCACAAAGACGCTTGTAGCAGAGTCTTGGCAAGGCCGTAGGTTGAGCTCCCGACAGAGGCCACAGGCCACGTTCCACAAAGAGGCCAAAGGAACATCTCCAAAACGAAATTTTATTGATAGCAACAACAAACGATCCTCAGGATCCTCTGGGAGATATGGATGCTACCTATTTAGTTTGCAAAATTCAACTGAGCGAAGCGCGGTCTCCCGGCACTTATACTATAAATAGAGTGCAATTCAAGTATAGTGAGTGAGCTACTGTAAATGAATTTAAAATATTTGAAGTCTAAAGATACATGCCGAAGCCAAGGCTGAGGCGTCTCTAGCGCAGCGAGTAACGGGGTTGGTACACGAGGTGTCTCCTAATTTTAAATAATTTAGTATGAAATTTAAAAATCAAAATTGTTCACTCATATATTGAAAAATAGATTTGGTTTCGATAGTAGTATTGTTATTGACGTAACCATCTGACTAATCTGGCTAAAAAATATACCTATCAACTCGTCAGCATGTCTTATTTTTTATTTGCTCCAGTCGTAATGTTAGGCAGACGATTATTAGCATAAAATAATAGCCTACCTACAAAATAGAAACAAACTTGCTAATGGTATTTTAAATTTTTTATATGGAAAATTTGTATTCAGTGATATTTGTCGCAAAATAAGACAGTGCCGATGTTAGAGTTTATTAAAGAAATCACGAAAACGTTAAATTTTCACAAATCATTTGATAACGATATTTAACCCAATTAAAGGTAAAACAAGCCTAAATTTCAGGAAAAAATTAAAATCTCCTAATTATATTGTAGTAAAAAGGAAATATTAATGTTACCACTTTTGAGGAGTTCTTACATGTAGTGCTGAAAGTATGTTGCTCGAATGGAACTCCCATTGTCACATTGTTACATGGGTTATCTTCATTCCAGTATACCCTCCACTCTAAAACCACTTTATAGTGTCTATAATAATTAAGGGTCATCGGTTATCAGATATTAACATATTATTACTAACTAACATACAGATTTATCGATGGCTTAACATATCAAGAGTTCATTTTAGTCTAATCTTATCCGAAAGTAACATGGCATCTAAGCTGACTTAAAGCTTTAAAAATCTTCTCACTACATCATAACTCAACATTAGAAACATATAATACATTTTTTTTACCAGTCACAGCTTCATAGATCAAAGTAGGTACAGAATAGTAAATTTCTTTATTTGTAAAAACAATAATTGCAAATAGGCGAAGTAAGTGCCTCATGACCCTTTCTTACAATTAATTACACTTAACATTTACATATATTGTGAATTAGAAATTCTACATCCCGTTTCATCTAGTCCAGTGGAAATGCTTAATCATTTCTGTTATGAATAAATCGTTCCATGGATTTCCATATTAGGACATTGTTTAATTAACACTTGTGTATGTATGATATTGTGGACACATTACCTGGATAATTCTGTTCTCCATGATTAAATCCAATTAATTGGTGAGCACTCTGACGACTAAGTGGTGAGAATATTTACTGATTTCTCTTTATGGAACTGGCTCTAGTGAATCTAGTGTAAACCATTTGTTTCCCATCAGTCTTTTTATATTTGGTAGGACACGGTTTCCCAACAAAAAATAAACGTTTTTAGCCTGCAACTTCTTTGATTGCTTGTATTATGGTTCATACAATTAATAATCTATATCTTATTTGCTGCCAATCGTTGAATAAAAACCTATCGTTGGAAAACATATTTTTCTTTAATATTGTTACGTTAAAGAAGAGGCCGATATAATCTAGATTCTAATTTGTTTGTACTAGGTAAAAAGGGATTTTTTAGTGTTTAAATGCGCAAATTTTAATTTATCTTTATTCTTTCGTGTACAACCGTTTTATGACGTCGTGAGTACTGGCCTTTTGCAATATACATCCGATGATACAACTTCCAAATGTTCTAGAGCTAAATGACAGGTTCTTTAAGAGTTCTATACTAACTATACTCTTTTCGTACATTTTGTATCACAGTTTTCCCTTATATTATGGTATAAAGGTTGATTATTCATATAAATATTAAACATGGCTAAAGGAGTTTTATAAACCTTGCATTTTTTTACTAATAAAAACCCTCTCATTATTCATAATATATATTATAATAATGTGTTTTATGCTTAAAGACATTGTAGCTTTTTGTTCATAGTACTTATATTACATTCTGTTTTAATTAATTATATTATTTATCTACATTTATAAAAGAGGATGTTTGTATATATATATATATGTTTGAAGTTTATGCGCTGCCAAACCATCCAACCGATCGCCATGAAACTTTAGAATGTTGTCCTGTATACTCCCGAGAGGGTTTCTGTGCAGTTTGATGAAGATCCGTCCACAGGGTCCCGCCCCACGGGCTCCTAAAGATCCCATGTTATTCAAATGGAGAATCTGAATTGTTTACAAAAAACATATGACTGTGTGGTTTAATGTAGTTTCACATGCCATAAGCAGATTGAAGTTCTCACAACAACAGTACTGTATATGTTTTGATTTATTGTAGTTCTACATTTCACCTTGAGAGTGTAGCACACACTACTTTTACTTGATCAGGTGATCTGTATTTGGTGTTAACCTTTTTTCCTCGGTAATTAAAACATGTGGTGAAACGTGAAAATAAAAAATAAATAATTATTTGTTTTGCAGTTTACTTTTTATGACATGCCTCCTAAAAAATCTAATATTGGTAGAAGAAGCAAAAATGCTCGAATTCTTTCACCTATTAGGTTCTAAATCAAACTCAATATTATGACCGGCGAAGCGGGCGGGTACAGCTAGTATTTATTAAATTATAATTGATACTGTCGTTTATTTTTGTAAGAAATAAACAGTCACCATAACGTAATAATATATGTTAGCATATTCTGAGTAGGAGATGGTATTTTACAACTACAGATGTCATTAAAATACTATTGATATTTTCAATGTATCTTAAGTATAACATGTTTGTTGTAATATTATGTCTAATATATTATGCAACAGCACGTTTATATAAAATTTAAAATTGATCTCAGAAATATGCTAAACATGTTGTAGGCGTACTTCACTAATCCACAAGAATGAACACACTGTTTCCCTTCATCAGGTTTGCCAACCTTGTTCAATCAAATAACTCATCACCATCCCGTGTGAGGGAGGTGTTTGTATCTCTGGCAACCCTGATATTGCTGTAACGCAATCACTCACTGCTGTTCTACCAGACCTTGTTTGTTATGCTGCGTTCATATTTGCGTTATGGTTTTTATTTAATTTCTTTATATATAGATAATATTTTTTAAAGTCGACTACAGCCTATCAATTGTTAAAAATAACCTGTACTGAATAAATGATCAGTAAAAAAAGTATACTGTTCAACAAATATAAATGAAAAATTAAAACTGTAATATAGTGTGTTTTATTCATTATTATTCATTATTCATCTCTAAGACGCCGATCCTAGAGATATGGGCCAATATGAGGGGTGAATGAGTGTGATGAGTGTAAATGAACGAGTGTAGTCATTGTTACCATCTGAGTTCGACTTAGCTCAGAAAGGACTATTTATTAATAGCCTAATAACCAGGACAACTATGGGATCTGAAGCTTTACGTGGAATTCAAACCACGTAATGTTGGTCTGATTTTCAGCTAACTGACAAGTCTGACACTCAGTTGTCTTCCCTACACAACATCTGAACCTTGACTACCATTCAACACGGACACCCCAGACTTCTCTAATAGTGTGTACTTTAATGGCAACCATTGAGTGGACGCCGTGTCGTTATTAAGAAAACCGAGCATAGAACCTATTGCCTACAATCTCCCAAACACTTTGTCCCCAAGTAGCTGGGTTACAGCACTGCGCCACCAATACCGACTTAATATACAGTGGCCACTAGAATAGTTTATATCAGTTATTAACAATTTATTAATATTGTAAAATTCAAAAATGTTTAGTATGAAGGAATGTGAAATTCACTATCAGTACAATTATATAATTCATAATAAATTAAAAATATACAAAATATTGAAAATGATTTTAACTGCACTCAAACATTTAAATATTTATTTATAAACCTGTATTAAGTCCAAAATCACAGGTTATAAGGTTACACCCTTTAGGCCTAAGTAGTACTTTATACATTTTCTAGACATATGCTCGCTTAGTTCAGTTTATATAAAGAAGACAGTCACGTACAAGACCAAAAACAACTTTTATACTTCTCATAATGTTATTATATTATTAATTACAATAAATAATACCAATTAACATTTACTACATTTTTTTCTATATTATTGTATTACTTACTATGAATTTAAATAACCATTATTTTTTAATTTACTTCAAGTTCAATACTACAAGTTGTAATTAATAATAAAAAAAATTATACCAACAAACAGGATCAGACCTGCATAAATATATATGGCATATAGAGGTTTGAGCAGTGGTGGGTGGGGGGGGAGGACGTTCTACAGCCCCGCCGCCACAAACTTTGCCTAAGAAAACTCTGGTTCACACTCAACTTTAACAACAGTGTTTTGTTGTAAACAAATAATTGTAATGAATTTCTTAAGTGTGTTTTATCGTCATCATGTATTGTTGACATTATGAATAATTGTGTTTATTGCCATTATTACATATTATAATAGTGCGGGAAATATTTACTTAGCTTTGTCGTTCTAAGCTTAAGGATACGTTAACTTATCAACCATTACTTTTGACGCAGAAATTACGTGCACCCGAATTTGAAGGTTGTTTACTAAGAAACTAAAAAGCCTATGAAAATTCCAACCATACCATTGTTTTTCTTATTTATTTGTGCTTAATGACTTTTGATTTTTTTAAAATAAGTTTTAATAATGTTTATTCTAGTTTAAAAAGTACCGAAATTTTAACTAGTTTTCATTGTACATAAAATTTACACAGTTATTACTAAAAAAAACCCTATAATGTATCACATTTATGTTTTAATATATGGTTGATAGGAATGTTTCCTATAAATTTTATAAATTTTTTAATGTTATCGTTTCAGAGAAAAATGTTTTTATGAATTACCTGAAATATTATTTTCTTGGCTTTTACATATCGTAAAATAAATTAATTGGTCTCGTTGGAATTATTATTATTATTATATGTATAGTTACGATTCGTGTAAGTAAATGCAGTGGTTTTATATAGATTTTAAACAATTTAAAACAACTTTAATTTTATAAATTTAAACTAACTAAAATTAATATAAAATCACTCCATTTACTTAAACATATGAAAATAATGTATCGTAACTATACGTATAATAAGAATTACAACAACACCAATTAATTAATTCTACGACCTCTAAAAGCCAAGAAAACAATGTTTCAGGTAACTGATAAGAACTTTTTTTCTTGAAATGATACAATTATAAAATTTATAAAACTTATAAGAAACATTCCTATCAACCATGTATTAAAACATAAATGTGATGCATTATCGGGTGTTTAGTAAATTTTATGTACAGTGAAAACTAGTTAAAATTCCGATACTTTTTTCTTTCCAATTAGAATACAAATTAGAAAACTTACAGAAAATAAAAAAAAAAAAAAAAATCATTTGTCATAACGAAAACCTAAACAAGGAAAAAAATGGTATGATCAGAATTTTCATAGGCCTCTTAGTTTCTTAGTAAACAACCTTCAAACTCGAGTGCACATAGTTTCTGTACCGACAGTAGTCACTGCTAGTGATGACGAAATGGGTTGGGGCTCGGTACTGCACAGCCAGTAAGTGGCCTACTACTGTTTCTAGTTTCTACGACAAAAATTAGATGGAGTGCTATAGGTGTGTAATAGAGTAGTTCTCTCTCTCACATCCAATTCTCAGTGAATCTCTCTCTCTCTCTCTCTCTCTCTCTCTCTCTCTCTCTCTCTCTCTCTCTCTCTCTCTCTCTCTCTCTCTCTCTCACCAATGTTTTCAGTTGGTCGCAGCTGTAGTGGCTTACCTTATAGTTCATATAATTCACACTAATATTTTACTAAAGGTTTGTTAACATTGACAACTACAATCAATTAGTTCCTTTTTATTTCTCAGAAAAACTGATACATTCAAACCAAAAACCTACTTTTGAAGTGTTTTAACAATAATAAACTACAATATAGACTAATGAATAAGAGATTAAATCCTGAGTAATTTAAGAAACGTGTAAATAATAAGAAATTTTTACTAAAACGGAATTTGTTGTGTTAATTTGTTTAACACATTTTTGAAATTATAAAATATGCTAATATTCAGAATCAGTATAGATAGTAGTGATTGATGGAAATAATGTATAACATCCACAATTATTGCAATATGTTTGTCTTATTACACATTTGTAATATGCCACTATCTATTTAATCCATGTTCACGAGAGTATACAGTAAATGTAAGCGTCACATAATACAAATTAATTACAATATATGTATCAATTGTACAAATACTTTGGTAAATTTTATACTTAAATGAGTATGAATTTAAGTTCATTTGTATTTTATTCCTACCAACGTGTAATATACGAATTAGGAAACAATTTATGTGAGTTGTGTGCCTTTATTCTTGTAGAATTAATTCATATAAAGAAAAGTATCCGAAGTCAGTTGACACTTATTTCGCAGGACGTAATAAATCTTTCCTCTAAACTGTCATTTGACGCAACATTTGTTGTTAATATACTTTTATAAAAGAACTTTTCTCTAGGGACAGGAAGCTTTCTTTTATGGATCCCTTTCACAACTTGGTTCTAACTTTGACTGTAAATCATTGAGAAATAGAGATATTCTCCATACCGTATGACTCAATTTTAAAGCCCGTAATAATCGAGTTACTGAACAAATATTCATTATAATAAAAATTTAATATTTTACAGAATATAAAAAGTCTAAATTTAATGCGTTTGCAATATTACAGAAAGTCCAGATTAATTTCACCCTAGAGTGAAATTAATTTGCCCTTAAATGTTTCAACAAAGTTCCATCCCTAGATAACTATTCTTTAAATAATGATTTAATTATCACAGAATGTTTTACAAATAGCGGTTACTTTTTGAGAGAATCCATTACCTATCGAACATATTATAGACTCGACATAACACCCATATCCTATCAACATCCTAGGCTTCAGCAAAACCACTTTGCCTACATTCTCCAATAAAGAAGAACTACATATCTTCTCTACGAACAGTGAAATATAGGTTACATTTATAGACCTTCTCAGTTAAATATTCAACCCTCTCCGCCCACTATTCACAAATGGGTGCATGCCCTCTAGACTAAACTACCGTGTTTGATTTTGTCTTTGTAATTCTTACAGTTCTCACTAAAAATGTGTATGATTTATTTTTATTAAGAAAAAGTAAGTAAAAATTTAATTCTTTTTAAATTACCACTTCTTGATGAAGCAACAAAAGTTTCTTTTCTGTGAAACATTATACCGTGGGAAAGTATACTGTTAGGTTTGTATACTGGAATTACTTCGAAAAAAAAATGTTTTGGGAAAATAATAACAAGCGTTTAAGAAATGTATTTTATTGAAGCTTTTGGAAACAATTTTTTTTTTCAAAAGTAGCAAGAAATATTGTTGTTTATTTTGGAGGAGGAGGCGGGTGGGGGAAAACAATTGAAATTACTAGGTGATTTTCATAGCAACAACGTTTCGGTGGAAGTCGTCAAGAAAATATATTTTACATTTGACTGGGAATTTTATATGTTTCTTTCTAGTAAATTGTAAGTTTCTTTCTTTTTAACAAAGATTTTACGAACTATTTCTCATGGCTAACTTTATTACAATTACAAATATTTTAATTAAATATTTTATATATTTTAATATGTTTAAACAATTTTAAACAACTGTAGGACCATTACTTTGAGGAATCTAAAGTAATTTAAAAGATATAAAAAAATAAAGTTAAACTTATAATCGTACTATTAAACTAACTAATTAGTCAGTTGAATTCATACTGTGTAGTACAACAGTGACACGTCTCATGCAACTAACAAACTGGTTTGTAAAATACACACGAAACCAAACAACCATAATGAACCTCTGTTGATTGTGTTGAGTTGTTTGGCTTGACATCTCATTTTAGGCTTTCCAAAACCTGTGAATTCACTCGTCGTCTGTTTACATTCCAAGACCTTTGTACTTGTAAACTTAAACGGTCAATTCAATGTACCAAGAGCAATTAAAATAATTACTAATCAAACAAAATAAACTAATTTTTAATTACATTTTATATCCCAACATACTATTTTGTCCACTTAAAGAATTATATTTTCTAATAATTATTTTTAGTAGTTTATACTTTAATGTAGGCAACAATTGTAATGATTTTTGTAGGAAAAAGTAACAAGACTGCATAGCTAATACATTTTAAGAAGAAGGGTACAATGATAGAATAAATATTGCTGAGATTCAGCAAAGATTAATCAAAGTGTGATTATAATTAATTGAAGTCTCTTAAGTAGGTCATACAAATATTGATTAATTTGTACTTCCTCCTAGCCTAATGAATAGCACTCTTGACTTCAATGACAGCTGTTGTGGGTTCAAATCCGGGGAGGTCCACTAAAGTTTAGCTTGATGGGTTTGGCCAGTTGTCCCATAACAACAATAAAATCAAAGGTACAAAGTGTCACAGGCATAAAAAACCAAAAAGAAAGAAAATTTTACATAAACAGTTACTTCAAGGAAAACATATAAAAGAAGAATTCTTACTTATTAATTATTATTTGTGTATTGTCATGTATGTCCAGTACATTAATTATATATGTGGAATTAATAATTATGAATTATTAATAGTGATTATGATTTAAAGTTCCCAATAACTTTACTTGTATTTTGGACGTTATGTAAAATTCTCTCTCCTAAATAGTTGCATGCAATAAAAATTCTCAATTTTCCTCTTTAGACAACAGTAATGGGCCGTGTGATACTCTTGGTAATACATACTTTGTACTGTTATTTTTCCCAATCCATTTTCAAGAATCCATATTTTGTTTTATAAATTTAAAATGTGTCAATGGTTTCTTGAATAAGTCATAACAATTAAATTAGATATCTGGTATTTATCAGTTCAATAACAGTGTACGATGTATCACAGTTCCCTCTCCTCAGAAAGACAACCTTTATACGGGCAAATATCAATATAATTTAGTAATCTGAACTTGAAAATGCTAATAAGGATCATTTGGTAGCAAATAATATTAATTATATGATTATAAAAATTATTAATAAACAAGAGAAATTCACCCAATTTCATGTTAGACCACAGTTTTTATACTATGACAAAAAGCAATGAAAATACTATAGAGAAAATAAAACGTCTTGTAACATAATTTGGAAAACTGTTCTAAAAGAACACGTGCCCTCGGCATTTCTAGAATGTCTCTAATAGATAGTACAATGCAGTTTCCTTCAGTAAGGACAGTGGATGTCCTGACCAGAGGTGAGGGGCCACCTAACAATACTAAATAACGAGCTCTGGAGCTAGACATTAACATCTGACCCATCGTTACGTGGGTGGTGTGTTGACATGATATAATTGGTTTATTTTTGTTTTAAAGCGTGCCTTTATTGTATTACTGTAATAGAATATCTTATGGACATTCATTTCTAAGAATAATAACACAGCGAATGTTAAGAACTACAACATTATCTTCATTGTATTGAGATCGGTTATAGTTTCCTTCTACAAATTGGTACTAAAACCAAATCGTTCCTTTTTCCAGTAATTCTAAACTGATTAGTTAATTGATAATTTATACTCGCAATAAGGATAAAACCAGCATGAAAAGTAAATTAAACTCTCTTTATCTATCATGAAACAATAAAATATTAAAATCAATTTTAACATACATTGACATACACTTATAAATTTTAGTTTGTAAATAGTATAGTTCCTAAGCGATTTTTGTAAAATTAATTGTTTTTAAAATATCCCATGCTGATTTTCTGATGATAACAATAAAATATAGTACTAACAGGTATTATTGAGAAAATTGTAAGAAAATAAAACTTTACGTTGAACTTTCAATACAGCTTTTATATTTGTGTAAAGGAGGTTACATTGAGTGTTAGAGTATTGAAACTAGGCATCAGCCTCCAAGTTGGAATGTCAATTATTTTTAATTATGATTGTATGTTGAGGTAAGTATGAGACCTACATACAGCTGGTGGTGGTGATTCAGAGGTTAAAATTTTAGAATTTGAGATCTCCTATTCAAGGTTCGAATTCCCAATCGAGGTCAATAACGTTACTTCAATCGTTCCGAACCACCTGAGGCTCATGTGGACTGATGAGTGAAGTTTTCTTATACATAAAATACTTATCTAACATACAACAGTAATTGGTATGTGCATAGAAAATATGTACCATGTTATAAACTTAAGGCTATCCATAGTGGACGTTTCTTTATATTATATTGCATTGATCAAATGTCTAATATGATTAGTGTTAGTCGGATGAAGTTATTCTGTGATATATACTATCAAAATACTGCGCATAGCTAGGGAGAATAAACACAAATTTTGTTTTATATTTTCCAATAACTGGCTGTAAAAACAATGCCCTTAAAATAAATCTCGTTAAGTTTTATGTTTTAATATAGTACACATTGGTATATGTAATAAATTGCTAAGCTATACTCTAGCCAGGTGGTTACGTTAATCTGAGGGGTTCATGATGTTTAGATCAAACGATTGGGGATTATCAATAGATGTTTAGTTATTAAACCCAATTACCCATAGAATCAGAGATTGTCCAGATGGCAATTAGCCTGAACATAATTGGGTTATGCTTCAGCCAGTCTCCTTTGACAACCGCAATCTGCAATCTAGGATCCAAAACTGCATTCTGTTCAATATAACTAAATAAATAATAAAGTTCGAGGTATAGACTTATATTAGACAAGTTTTTTGGCTTATCACTATCGTTGTCTTACTTTTGTTGCAGTGTTTTGGACTATTATTATCAATTATTAGAAGACTGACTACGCACCAATAGTTTACACCTCCAGTAACTTACTGTTTGACTCCTGAATTTATACTACCTTAACGTATAATCTAATCAAAACTTTATAACTAAGGATGTTATAAGTTTTTAACAAACCCATAAAACCTATAATTTAGTTATAAGAACATATTTATAAAGTAAGCTTGATTTAATCGGAAACGACTTGGTTTATGTTAAAAAAATTAATAAACAACAAGTAAAAATAAAGAGGTTTCGTAATTATTTTTTTAAAAACACATCGTAATCAAATAATATTTTG
Organism: Stictocephala bisonia; assembly: GCA_035578905.1. Taxonomy (NCBI): domain Eukaryota; kingdom Metazoa; phylum Arthropoda; class Insecta; order Hemiptera; family Membracidae; genus Stictocephala; species Stictocephala bisonia. The sequence goes on along the minus strand of JAQJVL010001233.1, from coordinate 80,799 downwards.
CTGAATATCCAAAATTGGGGAGATCTGAACATATGCTAAAGTCTAATGGATGGAGACATATTGGCTATTTTCAATTTCATGTAAAATAAAATCCTTCAAACTTGTAGAGCATTTATTGAATTACTTAAAATGTGTTATTTATCGAAATGATTTTCTTTTTAATCTGTATTACAAGGGTTTCGCTCTAATTTTGTATTTTAACATTAACAGTTTTATATATATTTGTGATTAGCTTATTACTATAATTTCACCGTGAAGTGATTTTGATACTGATAACCATTTTAACGAATCTTAGATAGCTGATGTTCTTGCAATAAGTGTTACACGTACAGTGGTGAGGACTTTCCACCTACTATAACACAAATAGTAGGAATGCAGGATTTTTTCAGTTCCTAATCCAAGTGATAATTTACGTCAATACAATAAAAAGTAACACTTGGAAACGGTGAGCTCTCTAACTTATCGACGTAATGCAGTTTTAAAATAAATGTAGTATTTAACAATTTCAAACAGAATAATACTAAAAATGACATCTATTTGTTTTAAACCTTAATGATTTAAGGAGTTTTTTTAAATTCACGAACATAACGTAATTATGCAATATTGCGTTCATATTGCCGGCTTACAAATTTTTCTCTTTTTAATTCAACGTATTTTCTTTTTAAAATCCACACATTTTCACGTTGTAGACTGGGAAATAAATCCCATCACTAATTGTGTAAAATGTATGACTAATAAGACAAATATCTTGATTCAGAAAAGATTAAGAAAACATATTGAATGCATAAGATACTGTACGATTATTATACACATTTCCGATGAATATTATATTGACGTGTATAGCATCATACATGTGTACATAAATGTAAACAAATTGGTGTGAATAGGCTTAAACTACTGTGGTTTCCAAAGGGGTAAATCTGTGAAACCTGTAATTCACTGGTAAATGGGGCTCTATTCTAATAAAGGCCAACTTTGGTCACTATAGACACTTCTATATATTGAACTTCCATCCGGCTTTAAGGAGATTATTTGCATTTCCACCAGGCATTTTAGTTTACTCAATACGAATCCCCCTGCCAAATGTATCAACTTTAACGCATATATAATGGCAATCTTATTAAGAGGAATTTTAAAAATAATAAAACTTCAATCACAAGTAAAGCGTTGAAATCTGATTTGGTGCACTCAGAAACAGTTTAAAGTATATATAATATTATATACGTAAATATTACATTAATTAATTTAATCAGTACAGTTTTTGGAATAGGAAAATTTCAATTGTACATTCTTATCGCTTTTACAACGTACATTAACGATACAAACAATTTGGCACTAACTTCACTCCATCCTGCATTTGCATAAAAGTTTAAATCGATACATTCTTTAACTAACTCTACATATTTATTCATTCGTTCATATATTAAATCTTCAGTGGAGGTCCATTTAAATATATACATTAAGAATGATCATTCACACAATCTATAAACTATTTGCGATGTTTACATAAACTAGCTCATACATGTAAATACAAAACTTATTGCTTAAAATTTATAAAAATAACGAGACAGATATCAATAAATAGATAAATATCTATGAATGTAGTTACTATATAACAAGTAATCAAGAGAGATACAGTCGATAATTATATTCATATAACAGACAAAAAAGAAAAATTAAACTGTATCCCACAAATAAGATACATTACGAAAAATACAATTTACACATTGTTCATAAAGAGATCACATTGGTAGAAATGTAGACATCGTCGCAATCTTATTTTTATGGAATAAACACTGTTCTAGCATTCTAGCATTATAATATTGTAGATATACATTTCCTAATGTGATATTTGTAGTATTGGGTGTATTTACCCAACAAGTAAGTAACAACTTAATTTGGTGATAAAAATAAACAAATTATCAAAAATAAAACACAAGACAAACAGAAACATTAGTAATTAGTATACAAACCAACCGAAATTCAAAGAATACACACAGTTGTAATAGGTTAATGGCCCTGAGGAATTGTGAATATTTATCTCTCTAAACTTTCTCTAATAAATAGTTCGTGAGGTGCATTTCAAATGTAACCCATCAAGACATGACTGGAGGACATAATTAGAGATAGTAATAAACAGTTCCTCTCGACTTTCTCTTTGGTAAATTAACGTAGTTAATTCAGGTTTACGGATAAAGTTTGCTTCGGTGACAAAAAGTTATCATTCACAGGACACTTTCACAACTTTGCTATGAACTCTAGTTGTAAATCATGCAGACTCAAAGACATCTTATGCCCATCGACAAATATTCACCGGTCTTTTATTGATCTGAATAATCGTTTAGGCTTCTACAAAATTTATTTCTTTAAAATCTATACATTGCCAGATAAACGTCAATTAAGTTTTAAACAAACTCTGAAAAAATCTTTAATTATTTTGAGTTAACAAATTTTATGGCATGGACGATTTTTACAAACGCATATCAGCCTTTTGAATACCAAGTATTTTTTATTGTTGTATACAAAAACTACAAAACGTTTTTTTATTGTAACCATAACAATAGTTTTAAATTTAAAGATATTTTTCATAAATTTATAATAGCAAATCATTGATTATTGTCAAAAATTCTTTTATGTTTTTGTAGTGCACACATCACAATGTGTCGATGGTTAAAAGCTGTAAGGAAATTATTTACTCTTCGATATTGCGGTTACGTTTCAACCGAATGATAATATTCTTTTTTGAAGCTCATCTAAATTGTTTAGCTCTTCAAATAAAACAACATCCCTGAATAATTAATACATATACTTCTTTATGATTATTACTATTAACACCTGGAGTCAACCTATTTACATAATGATATATGTAAATTTTTGAAGATAAAACGCATTATTTTTTCCCCTATACTTGTAGGTAATTTTAGAACATTCTTCCAGAAACACCTTATAAAATTGTTCAATATCTGTACCACATCAAACTACAAACAGTTATAGTTTGATTGATCGTAGGCTATATTTTAATTTTATACTAATAACCTCAATTGTAACACTGATATCATTTTATAGAGAAAAGAGTAGAATCATATTTTGCTATGCAGTGATTTTATTAGAAATATAAACTTCAATTAGAAAAATGTCCATATCTTGTAAATTATGTTATTTTTCTTCATTTCAAGTATTCACATGAATAAGTTGAATAATAGGCCGACACATATAAAATAACATTTCAAAAACTGTTTATAGCTCTATGTATTTTTAAAATTATATTGATAGGGGTTGATTTTATACAAGTAGTTTCAATTTTTAAATAAAGGTTGCTCAGAAACACTAAATATAAAGCATAAAATAATAATTAAAAAAATAGCACTAATTATTTAGAACCGTGTAACCATAGTGTTTAAAGTTGGATAAACTATAATATCTTCGATGAATAAGGAATGGGGTGTATGGTAATAAAGGTTAGAATGTTAAAAACTATAGCAAACATTTGAATATAATAAATTGTCATGTTAATATAGCACATGTTTTAAAAATATTTTAAAATAAAATATTACGCAAAAGGGAATTTTGATAGATTTTATGAGGATTTGAAAACGCATTATAATTAACATTATCCATCGAACAAAAGAATAAATGGTGAACTGACGATAAAAAGTGTTAAAACACATTCCAAAAAAACCCATTACAAAATATTTATAGCGCCAGGATGTCCTACATGTAGGGATACGTTTTTGAAGGGGATAGGAATAAAAAGACATGGAACTTGTACTTATAAATAATGCAAAAACCTGTTACCGTGGTTAATCCAAATATATTTTTTAGGCCTACTTCAAATTGATATTAAATTACGATTATTTATAAAATTGTAAAAAAAGTGTAGGTTATATAGTAAAGAAATATGTGTATGTTGTCTTTTATGCCAAAATGAACTTTATTTACCGTTCCCACACACAACATTATTATTTTTTTGGCGTAACAAGCTACAAAGTGTAACAATACAAGGTGTATGGTTGATAAAAGAAGTAAAAATTGCATTAGCTAACGAAAATATTAGTTATTTTCAAATGTTTAATGCGTACCGGTACTCTTAATATTTACATAAATCTGGGTAAGGTTGCCCATTTACAATATGTTGTATCTCAGAGGTTGGGTTGTTTAATGTGGTAAGCCTATCCCAGCCTATCTCCCCACTTTAAGTTGGTAAGTCGTATCTTAGCTTCATCTAGTGGTAAGCCTATATATCCCAGCCTACCTCCCCACTATAAGTTGGTAAGTCGTATCTCAGCTTCATCTAGTGGTAAGCCTACATTCTGTTTACAGTAATTCAAAGTCAAATCTTTTTTTGAAATCGAAGTATTAATATATAGTTGATTTTCAGTCATAGTGATAAAAATAAATAGAAAACTGTTTATCAAACTGGTAAATTTATAAAATCATTACTTGATAAACATTTTGCATAAATTTGTACTACGTGAAAATAATATGGAAGTTTATTTTAATTTGAATGCATATGTTACTGTAATGTACGTTGAAACCAAGAAATTATACAGGGTCAGTGGATGAAGATGAATGTTTAAGATTAGTTCATTTTCACATTTAGGGATCCCAAAAGTAGTTTTAAACTTCGTGTCATTCATAATTCAAAATGAAAATCAAATAACCAAAAGGTCATATCGTCTTGTGGCTATCAAATCAGTATTTTATGTTGCTTTGTTATGATTATTATAATAATATATTTATAGTAATGTCATATTAAGAACTAGGGCTACTTACGTATTATTAGGGCTGGATTAAATTCAAACTGAGCACCAACTAAAAAGATTTTAATTTAATTTATTTCACACAACATGTTTAGATTTTATAGTCATTTATGTTTATACACAAGAAAATTACTATAAAGTCGAAACGTGTGAAATAATTTGAGTAAAAATGTTTTTAGTGGATACTAAGTTCGAATTTAATCAAGTCTTAATAATATAAAAATTTAATAATAATATAATAATTTATACTGAATTGATTAATATGTAATAGTTAATCTATGACCAATTTTAATAATTTTGTATCTATCTTATTTTTAATGACAATTATTAGAAAAAATTATGTTCAATATTATTGTTTTATTAAATGTTGGTCAATAAACTAGGAGTTTTTCATGGTCTGTAAGATGAAATTAATGTGAATTAATAATCTAAGCTTCTCCATAAAGGAAAGTCCATTATTGGTACAAACAAACAGCATCCCTAATTAGACATAGTTAACTCCCGATGTAATTTGTACAAAGGTTGTATTAACTTTGGCAAAAACTTAAATGTAATTTAATACAATGTTTTTTGTAGGTTAGCTGCCTACAAAATTTACAATGTATGTATTTTCTCTTTGAGCATCTTGAAAATGTACAAAATGCCTACAAAAAAAACATGAAGTACAATGACTTCATGGTTAGTTGCCTTTACTCTTATAAACCCGTTCATACATGTTGAAATATAATAAATAAATTACATTTCATACTGCATATACAGTCATTTAATTTTTAAATGTGCTAGTCGTATTACGTCAGTCATGGGTTGATTATACTCTAAATAAATTATATTTCATACTGCTTGTACAGTTATTTAATTTTTAAATGTGCTAGTCGTATTACGTCAGTCATATGGGTTGATTGTACTCTAAATAAATTATATTTCATACTGCCTGTACAGTCATTTAGTTTTCCATGTGCTAGTCGTATCACCTCAGTCATATGGTTTGATTGTACTCTAATTGTGAAAAATCTCTTTTTGATATTACGATGATTTTAAATAGTATAAATATACTTATTTTATTAATGGTTTTAAGTGTTAACTTAGGATACTAAAAAGGTTAAGGTATTTCATTTCTAAAATAAATACGAACAATTTTGGAACTAATAGGTATTTTAAAATCACAAGTAATGTTACATTACAAGTTATTAATTGTTAATATAACCATTAAGAAATTATGGTTTACATAAGGCCTTTAAAAGGGCTTTAAGTGTTGTCTAGAGGAAATACTCAATGTAATACCTGTCAGTTAGGTAAAAATCATATCAATATTACAGGGTTTGGATTTTATGACGATCTGTAATACTCTCAGTTTCCCGGGATATAATTGGACTAACTTAAAACATTATTGGGCATGTTAACATGGTTATTAATAACTATAATTAATATTGCCACATAAAAATATAAGAAATTGCAAGTAAAATAAAGTACAATATAATATTTATGGCTTTCAGAACCCATTCAATTGGCTTCAGAGATTTTTAATGAAGAGACAGATGTTCAACCTGATTGGACGAGTGCATTTCTTGTTGTAGGCTCTGAAGTGTGACATAATGGTAAAACTGAACATATAAAATTTTGTTTTATCCTTTTGTAGGGTATTTATTTATATTTAATATGACACAAATGTATTACAAAGGAAGCAAACAGTTTACACATATTTTGAAAATCACTTTGTAATGTATTTACGGATGAAATTTAAATAAATGTTCTAGCATTAGAATTAGTTACATCAAACTCATCATATTTAAAGTATTTGATTACTTATATATTATATTGATAAAACACTTCTAACCTCAGGTCCTTTTATTAGAAATCCACACACAAACAATATACTTAAGGTCCTTTACATATACCTTACATAGATAAAGATGGTTGCAAAAGGAGTGAACAGTCTCCCATAAATTATGGGCTTTCCTCAGGGCTCCAATATAGGTCCGGTTTTATTCCTATTATATGTCAATGATCTACCCTCTTCAGTGATTAAGAGTAATGTTTGCTTATTTGCTGACGACACTCCGTTATCTGTCTCGGATAATAACCGGACTAATCTTGAAGTGGAGGCATTTGTGCATATTAACTTAGCGTGTCAATGGTTTAATGAAAATAAATTGCAAGTTAATGACAATAAAACTAAAATAATTGAGTTTTCGTTTAGGGCTTCTCACATTAAGGAACATTTGTAATTCAAATTGAAAGTAAAAGATGTAGTTTTCAGTGAGACAGCAAAGTATTTAGGAATTCACACTGATATAAATTTTAAAACACACATTTTGTCAGTATGTAAAACATTGGTTTTGATATTTTCGCATTAGGAATTTTGCTTCATTCATGAACAAAGAAGTATTACTGTGTGCATATTAAGGTTCAATATATCAACATTTATCATATGCAGTTGACATATGATGCACAAAGATATCATGGTCATGAATATTCAAAGATAAACTTTATATTCAAACTTAAAAAAGACATTAAGAACCATGTTTAAAAAACGAAGCACTTTTCATTGCAGAGCAATCTTTAAGGAACAGAAATTACTCACCTTTCCGAGTGTCTTCATCCGGCGTGTCCTCTTGTATTTTCCTAAAAAAAATTGTCAGGATTTTATAATCGATCTCCCAAAACACTAGTACAATCTTCGTCCAAACAATAATCTGAATTTACCCCTCATTAAACTGCATTTTTTGGTAACATTTACAATTTAACGGAGACTCTTTAACGCAGTGTCAAACTCAATAAAATGTGAAGTGGCCCGAGCAGGGTTTCTGGAAAATCCAAAGCTTACCTTCTGTCTCATGCTTCCTACAGTGTTGACAAATATTTAAAGTGCCAGGTTAAATGATTTACAATATTATGTTTTTTAAGGTTCTTATAATAAATTGTAAATTAATGTGTAATTAACGACACTATTATAGGATGTACAAAATGCTGTGAAAATAATGGAATTTTGGTTTAACGATTGATTAAATAATTAACCCTAAATCAATCTACTTATTTCCAAGTTCAGATAGTTCACAACTCATGTAATACTACTTGTTGATCCAATCAAACTTTTGAAAATACAAAGAGAACTGAGACGTGAATTTTTAACAGTTCCAACATTCATTGGTTTAAACATTAACAAAGCTTTTAAAGTTACTTACACGATTACTATCCCATGTACCAATTACGTAGCTTTGTCTGTTGCTTGCTAAGCTTCCTGCAACATGGAATGTGTTTTACTTTACCGATAAATAATCCACCTTTTGTGTACTTTTTATTGAATCAAAATTTTAATTTCAGAACTCTTATAACAAATGATAACATCTCATTTTTTTTACTAGTAGTATTGAGCTCAGTGAAAATTTAATAAAACTGATAGTAACATATATCATACATGTGTTTGTATATAATATAACTTGGAAAATGTATCTCGTAATTAGTTTAATTAATTAACCTTTTCATTAGTTTAATTTTCATACAATGTTAATTAGATGGGTTGTTTTCCAGAAACTAATTTTGACTTGTTTTATAAAATATATGTTGTTTTCGGAAAAGCGTATGTTTAGTAGGAACTTATAAATCTTTTTCAATACATCACCCACGTTAATATGAATGATTTTGCATGATTGAGTAGGTTTTATTATCATTTTATCTTTTGGAAAAGCTTTATAGTTTTTGTAGCAAAGAGGAATCCAACACTTTTCAATTCAAGCAATATTTATTGTGTAGACTCAAGTTACAAGATTAGTCTTAGCGAATGAAAACATTTTCTTTCCAGTATATAGTCTGATATACTGGATTAACTCTACGAGATTGGGAAATATAACTAATCTCTCTATTGCTTTATAAGAACTAACATTCACAAAATCTAATTATTAATAATTTAACCCAGTGTTTAGTTATTATAGAATCCATTTTACCTTAACTTTATTTGTCAAATAATTTTGGGGGCTGTTGAAATTTTAACATACTAACTGAGAATATAGTTTTGATGAATTTTTCTTATATGCAAACGATATTATAGTTGCGATGTTTCTGGGCAGAGTATGTGATATATGTTATAACTCTTTCTTTGATCTTAGGTTAGGTTAAATACAGTTTAATAATCTAACTAGTTTTTTTTTTTTTTTTTTTTGTAATTGAAGTAACAAGCTATGAATTGTTTCTAAGTTAACATATACGAAGAAATGAACGTCACATAACACAAATACATTACAATATCAGATAAAAGTGTACAAATGTGGTGATCTATTTCAGAAAACCACGATTAACTTCCTCAGACCAAAGGAACTCACAAAGGAACAGGCTACATTCCTTTGTGAATCCCTCTGGTTTGAATTTAATTTAAAAAGCTGATTAATGACCTTAAAACTGAAAAAAATAAAAATAAAAAATAATTGCTTTTGTTATTGGGAGAAAATGTTATAACTGGAAATAAGTGTATTCCACACAATTTTTCAGAAAACAAAGCAATGTACATTGATTAAGTTTGATCGTTAACTGGGTTGAAACAAACTTTGCTGCATCAGCAATATTAAATTATTGGAGGGACTTATAAAATATTACATCCTGTGGTGAGAAGTGCTGAAAGATGCACAAACTTGGCTCTGGACCAAAGCCCTCGGCAATCAAACCTAAGGGCAACACCGAGTAATTTGTTTTAGGAATTGTATTTTATATTTTTTTAAATTTACATAATTTAAACATACAAATAACATTCAACTTACACATATTATCATATACATTGCCATAATGTTGGAAGTGGTTACTTTTTTCTAAAACGTTTTTGTAATTGTTGATGATGACGTCCTTATCAGCAGGAACAAAGTTATTACAATATAAAAAGATCCTACAATAAGTAAAATGTTAGTGCAAAATCAGTGTAAAATTTATTCTTAGAATAGTTTCTACATTCGCCATCTAACAAGCACGATTCCAAATTAAATTCCAGAGCATTTCCACGAATAACAATAAATATTTTGATTCATTGTTAAGACGCCAATCGTCAAGATATGGACGAATATGAGAGGTGAATGAGTGTGATGAGTGTAGATGAACGAATGTAGTTATTGTTACTAAGCCCGACTGTTCCTTAGAAAGAGCTTTTTATTAATATCCCAATAGCTATGGCAACTAAGGGACCTACAGTTTCACGTGGAATCCGACCCACGTAGTGTTGGGACACTCAGTTCTCTTCTCCACACTACATCTGACCCTTGACTAACATCCAACACGGACACCCCAGACTTCTCTAGTGTCCACGTCGATGGTAAAATTTATTGAGTGGATGCCGTTTATTAACAGTACCGAGCATAGAACCTATCACCTATAATCTCCTCAACACTTTGTCCCCACTCAATAGCTGGATTACAGCACTGCACCACAAGTGCCGACATTAAATAATGTAATTAATTTTACATGGATAAATACATTTATAAGTAAGTAAATACACAAATCCATAAATACATATGCTCGATCCGTACCATATTTTTTTAATATAAAACCTTTGATCATTTTAAAAGTAATGTGGTTATTTTTTTGTAAGTAGGAATCTATTTTTTATGGAATAATTCACTAATGAAAGAAAAAAAAAATTAATTTGACATGATTAAATCCGGAAATTTATAATATTCGTATCTATATTACCCACATTTGATATTTTACTATTCATAAAATCAAACTGTATTATCCTTCCATACCACATAAAACAATGTGTATTTTTAAACTTATCATATTACATCACTTCATGCAGAACAATATTTTTTCAATTGTTAAATGCTACACTATTCTATGATTAGGAAAGGGAGTCACAATCCAACTTGTGGAACATTTGTGTTACTTGAAGAGAGCATTGTGTGATTTAAATGAGGGCGTTCGTTGTTATCAGGATTCCGCATGTAGGCGAGATTTGTTCCCAGGAGTTATTGTTGACAACAAAGTCCTATTGTCCTTGCCTTTATTGTGGCTGCCATCTTTCCTTCCTTAAAACAACAACGAAACAATTGTTGTTTATATCTTCTTTCTTGTTGCATATTTTAAATTTTAGTCCAATAACTTTTCAAATGAATGATGTTGCATAACATTTTCAACACCATCATGCGATTAGGGGAAACTCCATCCAACTTAAAGTGTCGAGACCAAAACATCCAACACTTGAGAAATGGGGCTAAACTAATAGGGTGTGAGTTTAGTCACACAGTAAACATTTAAATGCTACTTTCAGCATCACTCATTAGGAGTCTACTATAGTTGTTATTGAAACACTATTGGTCTTAAAATCCGTTTTCCATGATAACATATCTGATCCCTGGATTAAATAGATCAAAGTATTGCAAACAAATGGATCTCTTGAGAAAAAAAGTAACTATATAACAAAGACAAACAGTATGGCTGCAAATTTAGCAAAAACTAAATTGGTTAAATTTGTAAACTTAGTTATTTAGAATATTTTCTACTGTATTATTGTAATTATTATATTATTGTTTATTATATACATCACATAATTTATATATTATTTAAATGGTAAGTGGTAGCTTACAAAAAGCCATACACCATATATAATATAGGTTTGTTAAAACATAGTGTTGATTTATAAAGCTATAAGACTTCTTTTCTGTAGGAAATGATACTGGTTAAAATATATTCCTTGGGCACTCATAAAATATTGGCTAGTGGCAGTGGCCAACACTTTGGCTAAGCTTTTCCGTAAACGAGCTCTTATTGGAAAAGTTTGTCCCAAGGCCCTAAGATATTTTGTTGTTAGCTTTGAAAAATATCAAGCTGCTTGGTATCCCAGTCCTAGTTATAAAGAGAGATTTTTTCATGGTATGTACATATATCACCGGAGAAAATGCATATAGTAAATAAATAATACAAATAATAATAATCCATAATATTTGTATGTTAATAATTATTTATCCCACTAAACATACGTAAAAGGGTTGTCAAATAGGAAAGAAAATAAATTTGATTACTTCTTTTTAGGGGATGAACTACTTTAGAAAAGCCATTTAAGTACTTTATTTCTTTATATATTATATTCGTCGCAGTCATTTTTATGCTATAGTCTTATTCGGTGTGATTGGTGTATTAGATGTTCTAGGTAAACCAATAACCTATTATTCATACGAGTTGATCAAATTCACATCAATAAGTCTGGAGATAAAATAAAGTACTGTAATTTATAAATAATTGTTTAAAAAGTAAATAATCTTTTTTTTACCTACAATAATTGATTTTTGCACAGACTAAATGTGAACCGCTGCTTCTGATATATTATTTATTAAGTTAAGTTGGAAATATTATGTGTTTTAAAATGTTACGTTATAAACTGAGGTAAAACAATATCTGATTGGCTGATATTATCTTTGATATTACTAAACTAAATATATGTTCATCTTATAAACAAACTGTTGAATGTTCTTTTTCAGTGAGAATACTTGGTATTACACTAGCCGTACTCTCTCAGCTACTATCATTTAAGAATCACCCTGACTTATGAGCTATCAAGACTATAGATAATATATTGAATCTTCCAACTTGACTTCATAGCGCTCCTACAGCAAATGCTGGAACTACGAGGAGGTTGGGAATGCTGTGACAAGATAATATTAGCCACTTGTAACCGTGGTAACGCTTTAGCTATTTTCGTGGTTGTCACGTTTCAGTTCCTTACCTGCACACGTCTGATAACATGCTTGATGGAATTTTGTGTGTGAATAAACATTTTTTGATCACGATTTATTATTTTGTTTGTATTGTCTCATGGGTTGGCAACACTGTGCGTCAGAGGTTCACTCAAGCTCCACTAAGAGCGCTCATTACAAATTGGGTGATTCATTAAATCGAGTTTAGTTACATAACCTTGATACACATAGTTTAACAAACATTTTATGATCACTTACCCTAATATCTCAATTATCATTAATTTAAATTATTTTTGTAATAAATAAATATCCTTTTAAAGACATTTATTCATATTAGTGCCAAGGTTTAGGTTCCATTTATTTTCAATAATTAAGATGATAAAAGTAAATTGTATTATGATGTTGAGCTTTTTTTGTTTTACTTATCTCGTAAAGAAGCTTGTAACCATGTATACAAGAAAGGGATTTCTAGTGGTTGCAGACGCTGCCTCTCTTCAATCTTCATTAAAAATACATTAATCTTATTCACATGACTTTCTTCATCTTACATGACTACAGTATAGCTATTGAAACACACTGAGAATATTACATGGTATTTCATTATAGTACAGTATGGTATGCTCTATATATATAAGTAAGTATTATATAGAGCATTACACCATAAAAATGTCTCACCATTATAAAATATTAACACCATTACTTTAATGTCTCAACAATTCGTATTGATCATATTGACGTGAAATAGAGTTTTTCAAAAAAAATGTTTCAAATTCCTTAAAAAAAAAAATTGTGTTAGGTAAAGATGCGGGTCCCTTTTATTTTAACACTTGATAAATAAAAAGCTCAGCCATTTTGGTTCAGCAAGGAAAAGTGTTTTGAAAGGCGACGTAATAATACTGATTTTAATTTACTCATTATTACTCATAAAAAATATTTATTTATAGTATACTAGAAGACCGGCAATGCCTCACTATTGCAAAAATGAGTTTGTTGGTAGTGTAAAGAATGTGCACGCGTGCTTTAATAGGGCTATTTGGGTTATTTTGAAGGAAATACGGAGTGTTGGGCGAGCCGGTGGCAAGTGGTCTAAGGCGTCAGGACTTTGAGCTTGGGTTAGAGATAGCGCTGGTTCGAATCCGACCTAGACCGGAAGATTTATCAGTAATATTCACCTTATACTGTTCTGGTTTGCCCCCTTACTCTGTCTGATTAAGTTTCTCGCACAGATCAATAGTCTATGAGGAATGGGCAGAGTAAGGTAAAGAAGGAGGTTGGCCTCTCCTTAAAAAAAAATAAATAAATAAATAAATAAATAAAAAAATAAATAAATAAAAACGAACCTTGAGAGCCTTTTGATTATTTATGTGTGTGTTCTATCAACAAACCTCAATTGTCCAATTTGTTTCGTGTTTGTTTGGATTTTAATAACGCATGGCTTTTACTTTACCATTTTCTGGTGAATGGTTATATAAAAAGTCTCACCACGGGGAGGTCGGCAAACAAAGAGGCAATATATTTACAGTTATAAATTTATGTACTGGTAAAGGTATTGAATACAGCTTGACCTAAAGTTGAGTTCAAAGTTATGAAACTGTTATTTGAGAAACATACTCTTGTAAACTACATTTGCAGTTTGTCTTTCTATCTTCAAAATGTAAACGTTTTACGAAGAGGCAACATAATCGATGCCAGGATGGGGAAACAATTATTCCGCAATTTCAATCCAGCTGCTTTTAAAGTTTGCCCTTGGGTTTTGTTAATAGTCATGGCAAAACATGGTTTGGCTGGTAATTGAAAAAAAATGGGGTGATAGTCATATGGGATTAATGGGATTCACGCAATTAATACAGTCTCTTCCCCGCCTGCACCTGTGTTTATGGTAGCCTCAATGACATGTTTGGCCGTGACTTGAAATCTGGTACCATCGCACAGTTCAGAAGGGTGTCCAATTATGTTACGGAGCGGCGTGGTTGTTGTTCTCACCTAAATGACGGAGCCTGAACAACAACCATCAACAACAACAGTGAGGTGGGATCCATTTATGAACTCAAGGGGGTATCCTGATGGGTTCAGAATACTGTGGATCTCCCCCAAGATAGTGAACTGCAACCTCCACCTCCATTACACAATCAACTGACTCGTAAATCATCTTTTCTGCAGGTAGCAGGACCATCAAAAAGTTATCGATGTTGTTTGTAGATTCGTTCATAGAAGCAGGTATTATTGCTCTTTATCGTAGCCAAGATGGATCGATCGAACTCATATCTTTGAAATTTGGATAACTATGGTAAATAAGTTTTCGAATCTTACTAAAAACTGCTCAAAGTGTATCTGCAATGTAAAGTTTCAGTTTTTCCAAAATAAATATTGATTGAAATTACAGATAACACAAACAATTTATGTATTAACTGAAACTATTTATTGAGATCTGATACGCTGACACAACATGTTGTGTATTATAAGACATATAACAATGATAAAATGAGTGAGAATGACCTGTGTATATAATTTCTAAATACATTTTTCTCAGAAAGGGTGCTTTATTAACAGCCCTACAGTCAGGACAAATAAAGGAACTACATCTTAGCGTGGAATCCAAAACACGCAATACCAGTCTGACTTTCAGCAAACAGACGAGGATAAACATAGGTTCTTAGCCACCATCCAACACGGACTATGATGGTTATCATTGAGTGGATGCCCTATTGGTATTAAGAGGACTGATAATAAAACCTATCACCTATAATCTCCAGAATACCCTTATTTTGAGATATCAATACAATATATATCTCATTAATAAGTACATTTGTGCCGGTTATTTAGTGTGGTCTGCTACTAGAGCTGGTTAAAACTACGTTATATTTTCACGAGACCACTAGCACTACACAACCGATAACTGTAACCATCTGATGAGTGTAACCTTCTGATAAGTTGATACACAACATTTAACATTGGTTGAGAAATATAAGTGTGTATATAAAATAAAAGATATTACTTTGTCCCCAAAAAGCTGGGTTATAGCAATATACCACGAGTGGCAACAAGTTATTATAATGATACATATAAAATGAATGAACGTTTTTAAGATATCTATAATTTGAGAATATTAAATAGATAGAGCTGATAAAGAAATATTTCAACTGGTAGATGGTTTTAAATAACTGAATAGTCTCTAATTTATGTGCAGTATTTATTTGTTTAATCAGAATTCCAGTACACTACAAATATATTCAGCACATTAAATAAATATATGTGTCCTAATAAATTTAAATTTGCACAAATGACAAATATTATGAAAATTAGTTATAAGTTTGATTATAATGTTTAATTGTTATACGTAACACATATTTATTTAATTATTTGTGATATTTTAAAAGACAATTAATCGCTAAAGACGCACAACACGAGCAAGGTTCTTGTACTTTTCAAGGGTAAATTATTTCCAGTTTATTAGGTAGACATGTGTTAGTTTACATCGAACTTATATCGATGTAAAGTCACAGTGAGTACAATTATTTCCAGTTCACATTCTAAGTTTATTAGGTAGACATGTGTTAGTTTACATCGAACTTATATCGATGTAAAGTCACAGTGAGTACAATTATTTCCAGTTCACATTCTAAGTTTATTAGGTAGACATGTGTTAGTTTACATCGAACTTATATCGATGTAAAGTCACAGTGAGTACAATTATTTCCAGTTCACATTCTAAGTTTATTAGGTAGAAATGTGTTAGTTTACATCGAACTTATATCGATTTAAAGTCACAGTGAGTACAATTATTCTCATTAACAGTGACGTATGAGATTCAGCTTGACGTAGAAAGTTTGCGATGTCAAAGTTTGTAACGTCACCCCCATAACTTGATGAAACAGTTTCGACACTTACTGACTAATGTATTCACTTGACTTAACAGTTTTAACCACTCTTATACATAATTACTTTACTAAGGAGTCAGAATTGAATGAAAACTTATGAATGTAATTTGTCATTACATTTACGATCTGAGTTTGTTAGGTATTTGTAATAACTAAGATGATTTGGTTCAATAGGTATTGTAAATTCCTAATACAATATATGTCGATCTTTTTAGGTATTGATTGTTGGTCAAAAATAAATTATAATATCATATTTAAAAATCGTGAATTATCTCCGGTAACTGTACAGTCACCACATTGTATTTTTTGCAGACTAATTCTTTATTTTCAAAATTATTTAACCAATAGAGTTTAAATTTAGTATACACATTAATAAAACTATTTTCTTACTGAAATAAAAAAATCAAAAACAGTGTTAATTAATTTTAAAATGGTGGCACTTCGAATTTTTTGATCCTTAATCATTTTTGAAAGGTTAGGAATAGAATAAAAATCACAAGAATACCTTTCTTTTGAACATTTTATTTGCAATCCAACAAAGTAACAATGAAGTGAAATGAAATATGGCTTTAGTTGGAGGGGAAGTTAGAACTATAGAGTCCTCTCTACCACTTAACCTCACACTTAACCACAAAGTAACAATGTATGAAATCGGATGACAAACAACCAAGATTTGAGTATTTTTGTATTTAATCATTTACGCGTCAGTGTGTACAGCCAGGCAACCACAAATTTCAGTAAATTGATTTCTATTTTCAGATTTTATAATACTTTGAGGGAGAAGATTTATTGGTCTGTTATTGGTTGAAAGGTCAACAATGTTCAAATGAAATTTATATGTGTGTATAAACTTAATAGATGTCCCTGTCTCTAGTAATATGATTATAGA
This sequence comes from Stictocephala bisonia, assembly GCA_035578905.1. Classification (NCBI taxonomy): domain Eukaryota; kingdom Metazoa; phylum Arthropoda; class Insecta; order Hemiptera; family Membracidae; genus Stictocephala; species Stictocephala bisonia. The sequence goes on along the minus strand of JAQJVL010001233.1, from coordinate 63,605 downwards.
TGACCTTGTATTGCGTTATATAACAACAGGGTTGGCAGTACTCAGCCACCTCAAGGATAGAGACAGGATGGAGGCAACAATCCAAGCTTTCTGAACACATAAGCTACGTGTAAAGAGAAAAATTTAACTTGTAGTGACATTATGTTACTTGTTGCTTATAGGTTTTCTATTTTGTACAAATCCTTTTAACTGTTCATATTTTAGCCATATTTTGATTTAAATGAAATTATAACATAACAATTTGTTTGGATTATTTATCAATATGCACGTAAAATTAGGTCAGAAAGTATACGTAGATATTTTTATATTTCCTAAATACTTTTAAGTTTTCAAGTTTGAAAGTCGAATATTTATAGAACCATCTGTCTAGTAAAGGAAACTGTTAAAAATAAACGTTTTAGTACCATAGAAACATTCTCGTTGAATAACTGTGTCGTATTGTCTGAGATATGCGTACTTAGATAGTGACTCTTACTATTATCTTGTCGTGTTAGTTCAGAGAAATTTTATAGTGACATAACCGGTAAACGAATTTAGATTTAGTGTCATAATTTAGATCAATTTTATGGAATATTACAAACATTTTTTCTATTATAAAACCAAATAAATTCCATTAACTAAGTACAAATTATATTAAGCACTTCTTTTACTTTCTTCATGTTGTGTTCAAGCATTTTTAGAAAATTAGTTGAGACATATCATGTGTTTAGATTTTGTTCTTTCAAGTTTATTCGTAGAACAACCTTTTAGATACTGTACGAAATTTCAGAATCAATTTTGGTTTTTAGTAAATCTACTTAAAAATAAGTATATAAAACTACTTAAATACTAAAAAAATATATACAAAACAAGTACTAAAAACGATTGACTTTATGCATGTTAAGATTGCAAAGCCTCCAGAAGAAGATACTCTTATGGTACAATTCTACAATCGTAGATAAACAACAGTCGGTTCTTAATAGAACCATATGATGAACTGGTTCTTTCCTACTTCCCTCCAAACGTTACTAAAGTAACGTTTATTCTGAAACTGCAAATACTAAAAAAATAGATACAAAAAAATCACTATTTCTATGTTTTATTAACTTTGTAGTGGTTGTGTATTATCCCTGTAGCCTTTCCGAAAAACACGAAAGGTACTTTGTGGGGTCTGGTAGAAGCATATATTACATTACAGGATTGTATTATAAAACAAGCTTTGACATCAAACTACTAAATCCTTAACAATAACAACTTGTTTAATGATAAGTGCTCAATTAATTCTGTGAAAACTACAGGCTTTCACAGCAATAACAAACCATATACAGCGTGGAAAAAAATATGGAAATGCTTTCATAAATTTTGTATGACTTCACTTGTACAAGTGAAATCCTATATATGATCATGGTTACAAAGAATACATTTTGACGCCATTAGTGAAATTTCATATTTTTAGGAGGACAGAACCAAGAGTTGAACGAACATCTTTAATGTAAGCCTAGGTTGAGTTTAGTATCAAATGAAAGGGCTTTTCAACAAAAATTAACTACCGCAAAACGGACTTCGAAAAGGTTATCCTTTCCAGAATTATTGGCCATTTGAATCTCAAATATATTAATTTGAACAAATTGTTTTTCCACTATTTAACGCTTTCAAGTACATTATTCTAATTAAAAACTATACTTTATGGATCAACATTAAATTAAAAAATAAGTAAATTATCAAATTATCAACGAAAAAATAACGTTGTTGTGAAAGTGTTTCCATATTTATTTCCACCCTGTATATTTAAGTTGATACCTCTTTACACAAATTAATACCTAATTTGAGTTAGATGGAAAGAAAAGCGTATAGTTATTAGTTGTGTACATTTCAGGAGTTCGGAGAGTAAATTAAACTACAGTAACGTTTTACCCTTTCCAGAGTAGCAGCCATTTGAATTTCAAAGTTACTAATTTGAAGAAATTTTTTCTCCGCTATTTAATGGTTGAAAGTAAATTATTCTGATCAAAAATTATACTTTATGGAATACAATTATTAAACAAATTGATTATCAAATTATCAATGAAATTAAATAACGTTGTTGTGAAAACGTTTCTATATTTTTTTCCACCTTGTTTTGGATCAGTAGAAAAAGCTTCGGACGTAAAGCTCAAGGTTCAAAGTTCGAGACCTCAACTAAGCTAACAGTTTATTAAGTCGTTGAATAAAGTTCAAGTAAAGACTGCAAGCCCTTGTTTATTAGCCAGTGAAATGCTAAAAAAAAAAAACTTCAATCTTACTATAATTCCAATAATAGCAAGGCTCTTGACTATTTCTAATGACTTAATGTTCTTAATTACCGTGTTACCTAAAACTTAATGTCGTTGGAAATGAGTTGACTAATGGAGCTAATCAACAAGAACTGACAGTTGTTCCCTCTCTTCCCTCGAAGACTCGAGGACCATAAATTAAGGTATTTTATTTCGTGATTCATTACAGGACAGCGTTCCCTTAATTGCTATCTCCCTTTGGTGAAATGCTTTTCAAAGGTTGTAATTAGTTTTAAGAAACCTGCTGTGATAACAAAGGTGCATTTTATATGACATTATAGAATCCGACTTTGTGAATGTTGTTCAAACTTTCTGTTTTGTTAAATATAATACAGTTATATTAGATCTACTTCTGTCAATAAATTGAACAATTCTCCTTTTCGATAGACTAACCCTATAGGTTATACTACAGTACCTATTTTCTTCTTTTTGAAACACATTTTAGTACCGTACCATAAGGGTGATTTAGTTAGGAAAATGTACATAAGTCTACGTTTTATTAGTAGTTGTTAAGACCACTTACAGTAAAACAGCCTAAGAAAAAGAAGGACGGCTATGAAAGAATAATTGTTTTTTATAAGTAATAAAAACAGTGTTTAAAAATCTCATATTAAAATGCATTCTGTATGTTTTATTTGTTCTGTTTCTTATTCTTTTGAAATAGCTTCCTTTAAAAATGTCACTGAATAATGAAACATTTTAACTAGAGTCGACAGAGTTAGTCTCATTCTTCGAATCATCAACTAAGACAACGTTTAGCTTATTCGTCTAAAACGTTGTTAGACTATTTACTTTATGTGCATTATTTATACTTTTTTTAATTTCTATATTAATATTTATATAAATAACTAGGCCCTTTCAGTAAACTTACAAACTTCCAATAAAACATTGACTGATGTACATTTTACTCACTAAATCACCCTTTCGGTACCGTACTAAAATGTGTTTCAACAAGAAGCACATTACAGTAAACTTGCATTGGTAATTCAGACAGTATAATGTTCTTTTATAGAGGAATTAATCATTACATTTTCAACCTACTAAACAATAATTTTAAGCATATTTGGTCAATTATTCTATAAAAAATACCAAAAGGATTAAATCATAAGAGAAATATATATTTTTAGTGTTCTTATTGATATACTGTATACTGCTTTCAACAAGTATGTTTTCACTTCTGAACAATTATTTGTATGGATAGTTTACAATAAATATATATGCTTTAATATCTTAAATGTTTACAAATATAACGTCAAAATAGTTTACATTATTTAAATTATATAAATATCACTAATTTTTTATTTTTAGATCCAATTTACTACAACTAATTTACTAAAACATTGAAAAAAATTGCGGGCTACATATAAACAAGTTATAAAACTTAAATTTGTTATTTACTATGCTTAAATACAAACCAACAAATAACTAAAAAAACACATATTATATACTTGTAAATGTATTTCTCTATCTTAAAAGAAATAAAATAATATACTTTACGCATACATGCATAGGCATAAAATAATATAATACACACAGCATGCATATCTGATCGTACATTTTTGGGTCTAAAGCTATCAAATTATGTATTATGGGGGCCAAAAATAGTATCAAAACAAAAAGTTTTAAAGAGAGAACAATGTAACATAAAATAAAGGCACCATTCTCCTACATTCAATCATACTTTCAACAAAAAAAGAGGCCCTCATGTCAGATATTTAGTAAAATGCTTGTTGTTTCAAAATACTTGAAAGGACCATAATTTCAAAATACATTGCTCAGAATAAAAAAGGAGAGTTTTGATTGCTCTAGTTGTGGGGCTTTAAGCTCGAACAGGGTAAGTATACTAATATATGTTAACTTGTAGTTAACTATTTTTATATTATATTAGTTTTAGGAATATAGGTAAAATCTAGTAATTATGACAATTTAGAGTAACTGCGTTGTTATTAAGATTCTATTTAAATAATTAACTTTCGAAAACCAGTGAAAAACAATTCATTTACTTTTTAGATAAAATGGTCAACAAATAAAATAGTAGACCTTATAGATATGCAAAAAATATCTAAAGTGCTAGAATTACTTATCTTTGGGTAAGATTAATTTTATAGTACGTGTACTTAGTTCTTAATTTTTTTTTAATTTCAATTACAACTTGAACTTGGAGTTAAACATATCCAGACGTGTGTTGAGAAGACTATTGCAGTGTATATCTCTTGTTAAGGGAATAATTAATTACGTGAGTGTATGTAATACTGGCATATAGAAAATGGTGTCTTCAGTGGCTTTGAAAATTATTTTTTCACATTTAACATTTTTCCACTTTACACTGTCTACGCTTTTGATTCTGATATGAATCATAACACAGAGTAACAAACAACATTTTTTGTTTGGTGCCTGAGATTTTAAAGCTGTTTTTTATTATCTATTTGGTGCTGATTTCAAATATGAAACCCGTTTTTCCCTATCAGCTCCACTTTTTTAGATTTTGTATTTTCAATTTTTATTCTGTTAATATTGGGTAATAGCGTTATGAAAATTTGTAAAGATTTTGTTTACTGTATTTTGTGTCCTCTATGTTTTGCACATTACACTGTCTACTGTAAACAACATAATGCTCATTTCTTCTTCTTCCTACTATTCATTTCTTTACTTCAACATAACCTCAAAACAGTGATTCAGTACATTTATGTTGTGAAGCAATGAGTTCTAGCCGTAAAAGTTGCATTAATCACCCTGATGTATTTTGTTATATCTGTGGTGAGTACACATCACAGGAAAATCGGAAAACTATAACTGATTTTGTGAAACGTGCGTATATAGGATATTTTGGGGTTAAGCTTGGTGACCAAGATAAAACGTGGGCTCCACATGTCGTTTGTAAAACTTGTACAGAACATTTACGTCAATGGACTACAGGCAAAAGGAGATGTTTAAAGTTTGGCATTCCCATGGTTTGGAGAGAACCCAAGAACCACTATGATGACTGCTACTTTTGTGTTGTGAACATTAACGGTATAAATCGGAACAACCGCAGTAAATGGACTTATCCTAATCTGGAATCTGCTAGAAGACCTGTTTCACATTCAGATGAAATACCGATCACTACATATCATCAGCTACCAGAGCTCTCAGATGATGAATCAGATAATTCTGACAGTGACACGCCTTGTGAACCAGATAAAGGTAAGGATAGTGACTATGAGGAGGAATCAAACAGTCCTCAACGTTTTGATCAAAAAGAGTTGAGTGATCTTGTTCGAGATCTGAGCCTATCAAAGGAAGCTGCTGAACTCTTAGCTTCTAGGTTAAATGAAAAAAATCTGCTTGAACAAGGGACAAAAATTACATTTTATCGGTATAGAGAAAAATATTTGCTTCCCTTTTTTTCTGAAGAAAATAAACTTGTGTTCTGTAATGATGTTAAAGGACTTCTTACAAAAATGAGTCTAGCTAAGTATATTCCAAGTGACTGGTGCCTTTTTATTGACAGTTCCAAACGCAGTTTAAAGTGTGTACTTCTGCATAATGGCAACAAATTTGGATCTATTCCTATTGCTCATTCCACCAAACTAAAAGAAGAATATAACAACATAGCTCTAGTAATTGAGAAAATAATGTATAAAGATCACGGGTGGGTCATTTTTGTGGACTTAAAGATGGTATACTTTCTTCTTTGTCAGCAAGGTGGCTACACAAAATATCCTTGTTTCTTGTGTCTTTGGGATAGCAGGGATAAACAAAACCATTGGACAAAAAGGGAATGGCCTAATAGGGAGCACATGGTTGTCGGAGAAAAAAATGTTATCCGTGAATCTTTAGTTGAAAGAAACAAAATAATCTTGCCCCCTTTGCACATAAAGCTAGGCCTGATGAAACAGTTTGTGAAGGCTCTCAATCAGGATGGTCAATGCTTTCTGTACATATGTCAAAAGATGACTGCACTTAGTATTGAAAACATAAAAGCTGGAATTTTTGATGGCCCACAAATTAGACAACTTATGAACGATCCTCTTTTCGAACGATCGATTAACGAAGAAGAACAAAGTGCGTGGTCATAATTTGTTCTCGTAATCAAAGGTTTTTTGGGCAACTATAAAGCTGATAACTATGAACAGCTTTTAAACAATATGCTTGATAATTTCAATCACTTACGATGCAACATGAGCATATAGCTGCGTTACCTTCACAGTCACTTGGACCGTTTTCCTGAAAATCTTGGTGATTTCAGTGAGGAACAGGGGGAGAGATTTCATCAAGACATAAAAACTATTGAAGATAGGTATCAAGGAAGATGGGATTCCCATATGATGGCAGACTATTGTTGGAATTTACAGAGAGACTGCCCTAACAAAATTCATTCAAGACTGTCGAAGAGAAGGAGCTTTATTTAGACATTTTTGGTATCTTGACCACGTTAAACATATATATATATATTTTATTTGAATTCTTTTCCCTTTAATATTGTATATCAGTTGAATAAATATAAAATAAATTACATAAATAAGTGAAAATATGTTTTTCTTCTTCTTACCTTTAACTGAATGTTAACAATAAAACGCAAACTTAAATAGCACGTAGCAAAAAAAATTAAAGCTCCTGGGTAAACTAATGCCAAATTTGAACTCAGCACACTGAATTCATAAAGAAACAGCTTCAAAAACTTTGGCACCAAATTATGTGTTGGGCTGTGTAATATGATTGAACTACGCTGTGTTATATTTGTATCATGTAAAACAATTAATAATTAATTTTGCTAGTAAGCAAACTCTTTATTCCCTTTATTAATTACACGAAAAATAGCGTTAGTTTATAAATTATTTCTGTTTGTTTATATTCACGTACATTTAAATGTATTGTTATCTATAAGTACAATTTAGAATTATAATCGTTCAACTGAATTTTCGTTCTTACTACGCAGTCTAACGGCAATTAAGTGAACCAACTCGTGCAATATACTTTTTAAAAATATAAACTAGATAAATATTTATTTCAATTTAATAATATTCATAACCATGTTAATAAAATCGCATTTTATGAATAAAAAAATGTAATTATATTTCAAAATATTACAACTTACAATCATTTATATTATATAAATGACTATAACTTCTAAGTTCTGTTTTTATTAAACAACTTATAAGCTTCAAACAGATTGATGGTGGACTTTTCAAAGGTGTACTTTCATTAATTTCATTAACTTCAAAAGTACACTGTGTACTTTCATTAATTTCATTCCTCAATTCATTAAGAACTTAGAAATAGCTCAAAGATGTTTAATAGAGTTGAATGTAATTTTATGATTTTGACACTTTTCCCCTAATAGGTCTACAATTTTGGAAAAGAGGATTGGAACTTTGGGAAAATTATTTCCTGCTTCTAATCTCCCCAAGCGTGTAATTGGCAGGGGTCTGAATTCTCTCCAATGCATAAAAATTTAATAAAATTTAAAATAAATGTAAAGATTCATTGAAATAACACTCAATTTCATTTGGTGAGGTCATAAGTTTCCAGTGCAGTAGTTTAGCAATATATATAGTTGTAGTTAACGAACTTGTAAGAATAAAAACTTGTTATTTGTGAATTATCGTAGTCAATGTATTATTTACTGTTAAAATCTATTTGGATTTGACAGTATAATGTTTAGAATTTTAAAATGCAAAAGATTATAAAGGACCAATTAGATCAGAGCAATTGAATATACATAAAACAATCGTATTTTTAACTTAAGCCAAGCAGGTAAATAAGTGTATCTCACAACGCAAATTTGACAATTCATGATTTTTAGTCAGTTAGTACGACAGGAAATTTACGTAGACTGTACGGTATTATTACAGTAATTTAGCAAAGTAACAAGGAACAATGTTTACCAGGCAAACTAAATTGTTCTTTCATCGAAGAGCGTATTTTTATCAAAATCATCTCCATCTCTTGAATGACACTCATGGAGGTGACAATTTATGGAATATACGTTACTGATTTTGGCCAAAGTATTTTGTCTTTATGTAGTCGAAGGTAGTATTTTAGGGCCTATATGGGCTTGTACAATATTTACAATATTCAAAGGAGCCCTCGTCATTTGTAAGGGAGGGGAAGTAATGGAGGGTTGTGTAACATTCTTTTAGTAATGTGTGGGATAATGTACATTACAATATAAAATTTAATATACTAAAATAAAATACAATTAAACAAATAAATATCAACAAGTCATTTGAGATTTATATACTCTTAACTGCAGAGGTCATTAAAATGTTACTACTGTCCACAGAAATTAAATAGAGGGATGTTAAATGACTAACGAAGTCAGGTAGTAATCTTCATTGACTGCAGAGCTGATTAAAACTTAAATAAAATCCGCACAGTCAATTAAGCTGTTAAAAATGGTTCAGTGACTGCCAATACTTTGATGAAATAAACTGCAGATTTAAGTAATTCTCTTTAATTAGAGTGCAGTTTAAAAATATCTTAGAATTAGATTAGAAGTTAGAGATTACACATAGGTATATTTCGTGTTGTAAAATACCTAATAGCAATTGCAGCTGATTATGGCGAGTTAACAGGATAAAAGGTAAATAAAGGTACTAACGTATTGTGGAATCCGAACCATGTAATATTGGTCCAACGGGTTTGGCTGACTTTTAACACTTCTTCTCTCATCTTACACATATCCACAGTCTTCTGTAGGAGCCAATCCCATGCCAATCATTGAGTGGACTCAATATAGATAGTAGGGGACTGATAATAGAACCTGCACAGAGAAAAAGGAAATATATGATTTATCCAATATTGCACTGAATGTGTTTCGAGTTAGTATATAGAGTAGCTATGCAGATAACAGCATGTTTTCAGACCCTTCATCCTACGTTATTATTCCTTCCAAATCCTCAAGGATAAACCTATTAATTATTAATTAAGATCCCTAAAAATGTACAATATTTGTTATAGTTTTATAAAACTGCCATAGAGGCGTTCGCTGTGGCTTTAAGAAAGGGACATTAACTATTTTCTGAGGACTCATTTACAATATTATCAACACACAGGCCCCATGTAGCTGTGTTACATCACTATGCTATTGGATTCCTATAAACAATTTTATTAAAATTACATGTTCCGTTACCTTCTGTACGTCAAATACCAGAGTTAATTTTTCCAAGCAGCCTCAATGAACTGAAAACGAAAAAATTCAATTTAATATTTCACTAAATGATTCTTCATTTCTAGACAGTCAATTAAATATCAAGTAGTAATCTTTCTTTAAATGTCTTCGATTTATGTTAAAAAATAATTAACTCTATTTATTTAATTGTTTGAAAAATTCATTTTTATAAAGTTATAGAGCAGGAACAATCACTATGAACCCGTCCGTTTTGAATGATTTAGGAGCTTTCAGATCTGTAAGAGTTACGTTAATTTTAGGTTGTTTTGAGTTTTCCAATGTTTTACGGATCAAGGAACGGTAGTAGTTTTTATGTTCAGGAGGTAATACATTAGCAGCTGAATCAATTGGCATAACCATGTCAACATTTTAAAAGTACGTATTTGACACAGAAAAGTCAAATTTAACCTTAGTTTAATAAGTTCAACTCACAATCTGTCAACGCTTCTTTAGAAAGATTTACTATAAATTGGTTGGTTTCTGATTAGTTTGTGTCAGAGGATGAATTAATTTCAGTAAAAGGATATGATATCTTATTTATGGTACAAAGTCTCTGAATTTTTGATACTTGTTTAGTAAATACATTACGAATGGTATCACTAACCATATCAAATGTTTCACTTTGAGAAACATCAAACTCAATAAAATGTAATCTCTCGGAAAGATGAATGTATTTACCAACCGTCTCTAAATTTTAGTAATAAATTTTTAAAGATGAAATCTCATCGAAAATTGAAAACTCTAATCCATATTTTATTTCAAAATAATTCTTATCAAACTTAGCCAAATTAAATTTAATTTAAGTAGTATTTAATATTTTACATGTGATTTTTTGTTATCTTTGTTTACATATGTTTTCTGTTTATACTGTATTTACAACTGAAGATGTCTAACCGGCGAAAGCGCTCTTAATGAAAATTAAATTTGTGGAGTTTTACTAAAACATTACTTTCTATTTACAACCTAACTAATTCCATGAAGTATATACAGCAGAAAATATTTGATCTGATTCACTAATAACTATATGTCACTCTTAAAAAATATTTAAAATGATTTATATGGTTATTCATATTTTTTAATTACAAAAAATAGTTTAAGTATAAACATATTCGTTTTATTATTTTGGCTAAAGTGTTTCCTTATATTTATTAACCAAACACATTTCTGTATTCTTTATTCAGTCTTGCCTTTTCATTGTTTTTGGGAATCGAAAAACTAAAATAAACGTGTTAAGTAACTTTCACATATGTTGTTATAATTTCTAACAAATAAAACAAATGCTAATAAATTAAAAACTCACCCAACTAGTGTTTACAGCAAAATATTTAAATTGGTGTAAAAAAATTAAACAAAAACAAAATAATTTTTTAAGGGTAATAGAATGTACAATAATAGAGAATTGTTAGAGAATATTTTAAACAACGTAAATAGAATATTAGATGGGATGTCTAAAACTGAATAGTGTGATCTGGACTCCATATTTCGTGTTCATTTTTCCGGATTATTTTAATTGTTTATGTGTAATTATTTGTATGTTAATAATGTGTTTGTTATTGTTAGTTTGCATGTCTGATTTTTCATTTTGTCTTAATTGATTGGTGTAATTTAATGGTACATGTTTATGGTCTGATACCCACAGAACCAGAGGTCCGAGACTAAGGGTAATTGTGTACCCTCATCTGAAACTGATAAGTGCAAAGTCGTTTACTTATCCGTTGTCGACTGTCTCTGCCAATATTGATGTGTCCAAAACTGAAATATCATCGAAATTATGTTCTGAAATATTCATCATCTTATAGGGTGTTCCATTATGCTACTTTATAATTAACCCAATATATGACTATGTAGAAAACATAGTAGTCTGATGTAAGAAACTTATTTCCAATTCCGTAATTACAATAATAGCCACTAAATATTTTAAAAGATACATTTATATTTATTTATCTTAAGAATGCTAATCACTAATATGTCTGCAAATGGTCGTAAATGTGTGTGATGAGTGAAGATAAAGAAATGTAGCCCTGTTACTAAATACAGTCAGTTTATTATTTGACATCATTTTTTACTATAAATCACTGTTAAAATTTAGATACGCAAAGATTATTGTGAAGTTCAAAAGATGGTATGTCAGTCAGTCAAACTGATAAGCCTGATATTCTTTTCATGTCTCACTCATGGATAAACATCCAAAATATGGTTTCTCACAAATATCATAAGCTTTAGTACTATTATAAGATTACAAGCACTGAGCTAGTACCATGTCGGTACCAATATACCTTACAAAGTACATAACCCCCAAATATCTAGTACTAGTCTAAAGTTTACAGCACTTCGCCACAGTTCCTGAATATATAAACGTGTTGTTAAACGTTATTCACTCGTTAAATGCATAAATTATGTCAAATATAGATTTTCTAATTGTAAGTCTAACTCGTGTCATTTGCTGCGTGACTGAAGTAAAGTACAGGTAATAATGTGAAATCATCTTAATATCGCAGTACTGAAAATGAAGTCACTTAAATAATGACTTTAACGCTTTTGAGAAATGAGAGAAGTCTGTTCCGGCTGATTACTGTCATTACTAAGCTCTCTTAAGAAAGGTAATTTGTGAAGTATAAGTTTGAAGTAAATTGAGATCGTTCCATTAATTAAACTTACTCTAATAACAAATAATAAGGTTAACTTACCTTTGCCGTCTTCAGCTACAAAATATTTTATTGGACTACCGGTTTCAGAGCAAAAACTTCATGGGCATATCCACTGTCAAATGTTTATGGATTTCTTGCTCTGAAACCGGTAGTCCAATAAAATATTTTGTAGCTGAAGACGACAAAGGTACGTTAAACTTATTATTTGTTTTATATATATATCAGCTCAGGAGGCCTTAAAAATGAATAAATTACTCTAATAAACCAGATTATATCTACCAGTTTGTGTTATGGTTGATACAAAGGTAACTCCGTTTAGTGTACACAAAGAATTGTCGTGTTACTTTATGTACACTATAATACTTCTAACATAAAGTAAGTAAATTAAAATATATCAAACTCTTGGATAAAGTGAATTAACATTGTAGAATTAACATAACAATTAACAGTCAATAAGCTGGAAGTGTAAAAATTAATATTGTTTTTATTTGTTCCCACCTTATAATAAAATAGCATTTACGTTCACCTTCTTACCATTGCAGACTGCATAATACATTTATAGAATTTCAGTTATAAAGATATTTTCTTGAAATTAATTGACATTCTTATATAATTCCAAATATACCTAAAAACTATAATACAATAATTCTAAGATTTACAAATCAGCATGGATAAATATTAATAAAACTGTTTTTGTAGAAATATCTTGTAAGTACTCTAGTTTGTCGCTTATTTAATAGATTAATTAATTAATGTATTGAATATAAAGTGTAGACTTTATTAATAGCAAATGAAATTGAAAGATATAGAACCATTGAAACAGTTTAACCCTAATAAATTTTGTCATATAAAAACATTATAATTTAAGTTTAAAAACACAGATACTTAAACACATAATTTTACTCCTTGAAAATACAAGTGGAGTTTACTTTTCTTAAATATAATATGTTTGTACATGTTTAAAAACCCAAAAGTTTTCTCTTTAAGCTGATCGTTCTAAGTTTGTAAAAGTTAGAGATCTGCAGACAAGGCACGAGTTCTATTTACAGAGCCTGTTCAACAAACTCATTTATTCTGTATGCACAGTAAATGTAAGTAAACGTAAATAATACTCTTTATTTTATTTCAAGCAAGAAAGAAATTAAATTGCGTATTTAAACTCATTTTTATTTTACTTATGCAATAAAATTGTAGTCGGATTAAACATGAGATGATTTATTTCAGTGAGTTTCGCCACTTGTAAGACATTTCAAGGTAAAGGTCACAATGAAATATTTATTTGTATGGTTGGAATAAAGAGAAGAAAATTTGATAATATTTGTTCTTGGTTTCACCTTCTCTCAGGAAAAGATGTCAGAACTATAACGCAAATCCTAAACATACTTCAGGAAGAGAGACTAGAAATAAAATATTTTACGTGCAGGAACAGTGAAAGGGGCCATTTGAAAGGACTGTCACAGTGGAGATTCTTTTATATCTGCAATCTAAACAATTCATCACGTTACATAGTGAAGAAAACGTTAATACATCTTAATATTCTAAAGAAATATTAAGTGATTAAATGGCCAGGTAAGTTAAATGAAACGCAGGCTTCATACTATTAACACTTCTGTATTCTACCTTGTAGGCAGACTTTATTATATGACTAAGGAAGAAAATTGCAAAGCAGCCTACCATCGTTCAATTTGTGGTAGGTTGGCAACCGAAACTCGAAAGCAGAGATAAACTATTAGTTTTAAGTTAACAGAGTCATAATTTTAATTGGATCGAGGGTAATGATATCACTGATATTATTGAGAGCACCACCACTCTCTAGCTGTAGTTTAGTCAATTTGAAATCCGTCAGACATTGCGATAAATTGTGAGAACCTCCCAGAATGAGTTCAGGACTATTCCAGTCAGTGTCAGTGTAAGTCTGTAGGTTTATTGGTGAATATAGTATTAGCAACACCTGATAGAACTGCAAAAGTGTTTACATTTTACAATAACGTTTAAGACCTATGAGTGCAACCCTGAGGCAAATCTCATTTATCCGTACTGATCTAAACACTTTCTCAAGCTTTCATGTAATGAGGAAAATAAGATTTGTTGAAATCAGCTCATTAGATTTCCTCTTAAAAGCAAACAAAACCTGTACAAATACTTAATGGAAGATATATTTTGCTATACCAAGGAAATGAAATACAACGAAAACGCTAAAATTAAATTCTTTGGTCTACTGAACGTATTAGTGTATGGAATTTGACAATTCTTTATTTTACCTGCCCTGATTTGGACCGAAGTTCCACTCTTCCACCAGGACAGGGCCAAAACAATTACAAACACATTACAATGGTGAGTTGTGACTTTTTACAGTATTATTATTTAAATCTAATTCATATATAATTTCTATATTATAACATATGAAATCAATTAAATCCTATTTATCTAATTTTAGTACTAGTGTTATTAATCCTAAACAAAGTTATTATGAAAATCTTAAACAAATACAATTACTATATTATATCATGTAAATTAATCAAATACACTTGTTATAATTTTTATATACACTTTTTTTTTTTTACTAATTTAACCAATTTCTATTTTATACACGAATTGAAGGCTGTTTAGTATTTATTCAATAACATATCTTTTACTTTACTACTAAAGGTCTTATGCGCTTGTACATGTCTTAAATCATCATGAAGAGAATTTAACGATCGGATAGATTTTACATGGAAGGAGCTACTGTATATTGTTGTTATGGAATGACCGATGCTGTATTTATTGAGAAAAAACAGAAGCAATTTCTTTTAATCTAGAAAGAAATTAATTCTTCTGGAAGGAAATTATTTATTATAATGTGAAATATAATTTTTCTGGTAGTACCAAACACGTTCCCCCTATTAATAATGTTATTTGGTTTCCAATTCTATAGAATAGCAAATAACAAAATCCGGCATTCTCTGCAGTAAAGGGGTCTCGGCTCTCATACAGCGTGAAATATAATAATTTCCGTAGAGTCAATGAAATCTCGTTCTGTGATTGGTGAAACCCTTACAAAGGCACCGGTAATTGAATTATGTCTGCAGCAATATTGAAGACTTGTTTAGTCATATATTTTTACAGTACATTTCAATTTGCATTTAAGCTTAACAAATTAAAATTTCAATTATGATAAACTCATTTTTAAACTAATTTCTGAATAACTAATTGAGTATTTCTGTTTTTTCTAAATTTATTTTTATAGTGTATAAAATGAGTTATTTTTAAACACAAAGTTATTTAGTAGTATCTTCACTTTTTATGTTGGACTAGTCACAAAATTACCTAAATGTTTTGAAGTTAAATTTACAAAATTCAATAAATACGTGATGGAAAACATCCCCAATACTAATATTTATAACAACTATTAGTTAATTAAACAAACCGAACCTAGGAGAGAGTAATTGTTTACTCAAATCACGTATACACGAGCTATTTACTTTGTAAATAAAAATATAAACTCTTTAGATATCAGTATTTTAAAGCATTTGGTTATTTTCATCTAACATAGTAAATAAATTATTTTAAGCTAAATAATTGTAGGCTTCCTCTCCACAAAGCTAAGAAATAAGAAAGATGAGGATAAATTAAACCATAGTAGGCTGCCATTAATATCTGGTTCTGGCAAAATGTGGCCAAATTTCACAAAATTTAAATGCTGAATGACAGTATTTATGAATATTTTAGGTATATTTTTAATTGATAATATGTAATTTGAATGATATTTGTAGAGATTTAAATGATAATACATTTGTTATTCCAGTTGCTTCTGATTTAACACATACATTTGACCTGGTAAACTTTTAAATTAAACGGAAAAAACTAGCTAAATATGAATAAGACGACAACTAACTATTTAACTTCTTTGTAGATTATTTTAAAGATTGGTATTTGTATACATATATATATATGCTCTATAGTTAGCATTGGCTTTGAGCAGACATGTGGGTTAATTCAGGGGAGCATTATCTCACCTACGTTGTTTAACATCCATGTTAATAATCTGCACTATTTGAAAGTCAGAAGTACAATATTAGACTCTGCGGATGAATATTGTAAACAAAGTAAAGTACATACTTTACTTTGTTCATACAAATGTTAATACAAGCATTAATAAAAGTCAAAATGACCTTAATCTAATTTCAAAATTTGGTTTTAATAATTTTATTAAGCTGAATAGAAGTAAGAAAAATGCCACACTCTTTATAGATCCTAGACAATAATGTTACATTTCAAAATAAGAATACAGAATAAATATGCCATGATCATGGTTTTTTAGGTTGCCAAAAAATTTTTTGCCAAATTTAATTTTTGTCAACAGCATGAAACACTTATGTGCAGTTTTAGACTGATAGTTGTGATTGATATGAAATTCAATACACAAGTTACCTTAATATCAAACAAATTAATAGTTATTTTATACTTACTATAAAAAAACGAGTAACTGTTTCTATTTGCCTAACAAAAGTTTGATATATTTTTCCTTTGTACAAAGTATATTTTACTACGGATTTACTCTTCATTATTTAATTCCTAAATATAAGTTAAGAAGGTTGATCAGTATACTGCATAACATTTTAAACTGTTGTTTAATAACATTTCATTATATTTGCTAGGTTAAATGAGTCTGGAGAATCTGGCTAAATATACAGATCTGATAATACATTTTTTTTAATATAGATTGTACCACATGTCAAATATAATTTAACACATAGACAGTTTTTAATGTAGAGATATAACAATAATTATAGCAAATTAACATTGGATTATAGAATACCAACTCTACGTAATGCATTATCTAGGGACTTCAAGCACTTCAGAATTGTAACCAAGTAAAAACAAAAGTTAAACGATTTTTTACTAAATAGTGTTAGAAGTTTAGACGCCTATATTTGTTACTTTATGTTAGATTATTTAGATTTGATATTATTATTTTTATTGATTTAATCCTCTAGATATTGTTGCAATGTTATATTGTTTAATATGTGTAATTGTTTATTCTTTTGTGAAACCAATGCCGTTTGTAATCTGTTGTCTTTATCCCGGTATCTTTTTTCCACGTGAATTGTTTTTTACCACTTTGAGCACCTTAGCTCCACATCTACTAGCCTTAGCATTATTAATAATTGTTTACTATTTTAGTTTCCTTTCTCTAAATTGTTCTGTGTATTTTTTCGTGATTATTATTATTGTTAGTGATTGTTATCATTTTATTGTTACTATATCTTATATTAGTTAAATTTGATTATACACATTTGTACTAATATTTTATATTGTTTTTCATGTTATTACTATTTTTTTACTATTAATTGTTCTATTAATTGCCAGAATATGCTTGATAGAAGTACTTAGTATGCTGAAGTTATTATTTGTAAAAAATTCTATTATTAGATTAGTGTCTGCATTATATTTATTTAATATTCTTCAAAATTTTTATTTATATCACATCACTTTCAAAACCCTTATTTTTATGTTTGTAATTTCAGTTCAAACTTCGAGGAAAGTTGTAGGTAGCTAAGAATTCATTCGTGTTTACAAACTATGTTTCAAGTTGCCAGAGTTAATTAATTGCTAGATGTCACTGTCAAAATCAGACACCTGTTCTCCCCTGGAAACGTTTATTGAATTAGATTGCTCTTCCATCTACAGAGATAAACATTTTTCATAAAATACCTTAAAACTTATTTTATTATAGATTAATTATAACTGATTTTATTATAGCCTAATTAACGGAACCCCAAGCTAAAATTGTAATGAACTAAACTCTAACTGGTAAACATTTAAAGATTAGTTCACTAGTGTCCTAAGGAAACAAGTTGAACTTTTATGTCGATACAAAGATAAATATTCTGAAACCAATAAATTGTTTTATCTGCTCATACACATTTTGGACATGACAAAACCTTACAAAATTCACAATTTCTTAACTTCAGGGCATTACTTTTTTTCAAAAACTTTGAAATATTTGAAATAAAATGAGATAAACCTAATTTTAAAAATTATATGATTTATAATGTTTTTATAAATAAAATAAATGTGTAAAAATGTTACAGTTTATTTAGTTCTATTATTATTGTTTTTTCAATAAAAGGCTCGATTATATGTCGTTAATTTAACTTCATAAATTCTTTAAGGAAGAAAAATACGAATTTGTAAAGAGAATAGAATAAGCGTCTCAGCCAAGTTGTATTTTGCTCCAACAGATTGCTCTGTTAAATCCCAAGGGACCAAAGGTCTTATGGCTTTGACGTAGAATTTAGACTTGGTGTGGATAAGTTGGGGTTTCTTAGTGCCCAAACTATGTCTTCCTTTTTGTATAGGCTCTATTTCTTTCACTGGGTCAGATTGTTCCAATTATCTTACGATAAAACATCTTCTCTCTGAATGTATCTATGTCCGACAAATCAGTTTGTATTATATCAGCTTTTCCTAATGTACAACACCTTTTAATTGTGTCTTTTTTGGCCTTATTTTTATCTCTATACATATTCATTCTTATCTACATCTTCCTTTGGTAACCTACTGAGTTCCAATAGATGCCAAAAATTATCAGTCTCACGTTCAAATGTATATCATTGACTTTCTTTTGATTTTTGAATTTTCTTTGTATTTCATTGAATGCATATCCTTATAAGTCTAAAGTGAGTTTGAAAGTTTGTTTAAGGGTGTTCGATTCGATTCAAAATTATTTTTAAAATTTTTTGCATAAAATTGTTAGTATCTATATAAGTAATACATGTGTTACGGATAAGGTATAACAAATTTATGGAGATATGGCTGCCCAAAGTGGTTAGTTTTTTTTGGTGTGTGTGCATAACTCATGAACAAACTGTGTGATATGTTTTATTACCATTTTGAGAATATAGTGGTAAAAAGGCACTAACCAACCTACTCTAAAATACTGAAAAAAAAAAAATTTTTCAAAAGTTATAAATAATTATTTTTCTATAAACGATATTTGTTCAAATTTTAAGTTAAAATATGTACAATCATTTTTGGCTAAAAAAGTAGATTAATAATATACATAAAATTCATTGCTAGAGTTTACTGTAAATAAGGGAGTTATGAGAATTTGTGGGGTGGGGAAGGTGGGGGATATGAGGGGGAGAGAGGGCAGGAAATTACATTGCTTGGTTGTTAGTGAGTCAGGATCTTTTAGTGAGTCACTAAACTGGGCGCCCGGACGGACACCCTTAATTAGCCTAATATTTTTCTGATAATATTTATGTTGTTGCTGCATTTGTTTGTTGTAAACGTGTCTACTTACAAATAAAGTGTTGGCCCCATAAAGCCATTCTGGTTTATTACTGTGTGTAGTTAGTTATTTATGTCTAATTTAAGATCCAAAATAATTATGCACCTAGTTGTTAGCATAGTTTACTTAACATTCATCTTTTGCGTTATATAATGAAAACACTACTTTATTACTCTTAATAACGGTTACATTTGCATAATTCTAATATTGAAAGAATGAAACCACATATCATAAAACATACTAGTATATATTTTAACTGAAAATACTTAAACCATTTGATATTTTAATCAACATAAGTACCTTATTAACAACTAGTTCTTCCGGTGTCAACCACGTCAAAGGACTATTTACAATATGTACAGTTCCAGACGTTTCGCCCATGCTACGATGTGGCATCCTCAGTGGTTAGGCTGAGACTGAAGGTCAGCAGTCGCTCTGCCCAATATATGGCGATGGCGCAGCTGTCATGTGTCACGTAGGCCAACTTGACCCAAGTCTGAGGTCACGTACGCACTTCCACGTAAGCTATGATATCTTTAAATTTTTAAGAACTGGTCCCCATATTCTTGGCAACTTCATACTATCTTCTTTGTTAAAATTATCCCCTCTTTTGTATATTTCAATGGCTTCCCTAACTCTTCTCGGATAATAAAACAGGATATTGGCCAATACTTTGGTTCTGTCAAATAAAATTCCATGTTTAGTAAGATCACTATGTTCTGCTACTGCTGACTTATCGACATCTTTGTTCTTAGTATGTCTTATATGCTCCTTTAGTCTTGTTGATACTTGTCTCTTCGTTTCTCCTATATAAACTGAACCGCAGTCACATGGTATTTCATAGACGCCAGGCGTAGATAGAGGTATTTTATCTTTATAAGGTGGAATTAAATCTTGTAGTCTATTCGGTGGCCTAAATATTGTCTTGATGTCATTCTTCTCATACGCTGTAGCGCCTAAGAAAATTCCCGTTGAGGAAATAATTTGTGCAGTGGAAACAGCTGTCAAGGAGTTAGAAGTGGAGAAGGCTGAAGAAATAAGGCAGGAAGTTGCTGTTTTAATAAGAAAATCTAGGCCTCCTAAGTCTAACTTGTCAAGAGAGGAGAAATCTGCACTGAGAGCCTTAAAAGAAGACGAGTCTCGAGTTATTCTTCCTGCGGATAAAGGAAATGCTTCAGTTGTTATGAACATTGACAAGTATAAGGAGAAGATGAAAGAAATGTTACAAGAAGGGCCCTATAAAAACATTAGAAATCCTACTAGAAGAATATGTACGGCAGTAACAAAGGCAATCAAATCGGCAGTTCACTTAGAGGATAGCATCAAGAGTAGTTTAATCACATCAGATCCGAGGCCTCCTTTGTTATACGGACTACCGAAGATTCACAAGGATAACATACCTATGCGTCCAATCATCAGTTCCCCCCACTTACAAGATTGCCAAATTTATAACGAAGCACTTAAGTGAATACGTTGGGAAGACTGAATCATTTGTGAAGGATTCCAGACATTTCATCAGCATCTTAAGAGGGATTACACTATATGAAGATGACATCCTTGTAAGTTTTGATGTAGAGTCGCTTTTCACGAAGGTGCCGATTTCTGAAACCGTAGAACTAATCAAGGACATCCTAAGCCCTGAATTAGCTGAACTTGCGGACTTATGCCTACGATCAACTTTTTTCTACTTCGATGGTAAGTTCTATGAACAAGTAGATGGAGCAGCAATGATCCACCTTTATCACCAGTAGCAGCTAACTTGTACATGGAACACTTTGAGAAGATGGCTTTACAATCAGCTGAACATAAACCTAGGAAGTGGCTTCGTTACGTGGATGACGTTTGGGCGGTCTGGCCACATGGAAGGGATGCTCTGGATGGGTTTTTACTTCATCTGAATTCAATCCATCCCAACATAAAGTTCACCATGCAGATCGAGAGGGGAAAACAACTGGCGTTTCTGGATGTTTTTACTACACGGAAGATAGATGGATCAATAGGCCATGCAGTATACCGCAAACCAACCCATACGAACAGATATCTGAATGCCGCCTCACATCACCATCCATCCCAGAAAAATTCCGTCATAAATACCCTTATAAACAGAGCAATCCACATATCGGACAAAGAAAGCTGGAATGGAGAAAAATACCTGCTAAAAACTACATTGAATTGTAAGGGATATAACAAGATGGACATCAACAGGGCTTTCAAGAAACAAATATCTAAATCAAATAAAGAAGCACAACCAATAGGAAACCAGCAGACCAATAATAGTTCAGCCAATCAAGATGGAGGACAGCAATCGACCAATGCAAGAAAACCAATGGCGTATTTACCATATATCAAAGGAACAACTGACAAAATTGGTAGAATTTTAAAGAAGAATGACATCAAGACAATATTTAGGCCACCGAATAGACTACAAGATTTACTTCCACCTTATAAAGATAAGATACCTCTATCTACGCCTGTCGTCTATGAAATACCATGTGACTGCGGTTCAGTTTATATAGGAGAAACGAAGAGACAAGTATCAATAAGACTAAAGGAGCATATAAGACATACTAAGAACAAAGATGTCGATAAGTCAGCAGTAGCAGAACATAGTGATCTTACTAAACATGGAATTTTATTTGACAAAACCAAAGTATTGGCCAATATCCCGTTTTATTATCCGAGAAGAGTTAGGGAAGCCATTGAAATATACAAAAGAGGGGATAATTTTAACAAAGAAGATAGTATGAAGTTGCCAAGAACATGGGGACCAGTTCTTAAAAAGTTAAAGATATCATAGCTTACGTGGAAGTGCGTACGTGACCTCAGACTTGGGTCAAGTTGGCCTACGTGACACATTACAGCTGCGCCATCGCCATATATTGGGCAGAGTGACTGCTGACCTTCAGTCTCAGCCTAACCACTGAGGATGCCACATCGTAGCATGGGCGAAACGTCTGGAACTGTACATATTGTAAATAGTCCTTTGACGTGGTTGACACCGGAAGAACTAGTTGTTAATAATGACTCCAGCCGCTTAAGCTTACGAAATAGGAACATAAGTACCTTGTTTACAATATAAGAAAAAAGTAGGTTAACCTGAATCTTACTTTTAGAAGAGGATGATTAAAATAAATAACGAATGATGAAAGAAAAGTACGAACTTAAAGCGAATAAAATAAGCGGTTGTACCAGGCCAAGTTGCATTTTGCTGCCAACTTATTGCTCTGTTACATCCCAAGGGACCAAAAGGCCTTATGGTTTTGTTGTGAATTCTCGACATAGTGAAGATCTTTTATTCTAAGAAATGGCTACAGATGACTCTAGATACTTCAAGAACCTATTAAACTTTAATGAGCCTTATAATTCAAATAAATCTTTTTTATTAATTAAGTCGATTACTACAATGTGAAATAATATCCTAAATATTAATATAATACTCATTAATATAATTAATTAGGGAATTTTAGTTTTTTGTTTCACGCATAGTTCATAACTCATGTGTATTGTTGGTATGATTAGCGTTTTTACATCGAATATGGTATTCAATCTACAGAATGGCTAAAATAAGTTCCTATCAAATCACAAGTTTGGACTTAAAACATAAGTGATGTAATAGTTTTCGGAGAATATAGATAATTGTCTTTTATCTAATGAGTAAGCCAAGTATCTCGTAAAAACAGCAAGGTTAACTTTTAAAAACGTGCTTAACCTCTTTATTCTGAATCTTGACTATTTAAACTATTAATAAAACTGTTCATTTGGAAATATCCAATTTCATCTAGTTCCTAGAGCAAACATGAGTAAAACCACTTGAACACCTGAAGGGGCTGTGTTTGATATTTATTTGTTATTATTTACACTATTAAGATGTTTTCACATATTTTAACACATTTTATTGATATTGATACTATGTCCAGGAATTATATTAATAACCTAACTGTACTAGATTGGCCCGTTTAACTACCTCTTGATATTGTGCGTAAAATATAAAATTTGCTTATATTAAACCTAAAAGGTATAATCCAAATGATTTTTAATTTTTAATGTATAGTATTTCTCTACTAATATTTGCTTCAAATATTAATTTAATAGAATCTTTTTACCAATAGTATTTTTTTTAATACATATATCAATGCAGCTACATCCACAACGTGACTACAGGTTTCTAAATCTGGTTAGTTAACATTAAGATTGAGCTAATATATTTTATAATTTAGGAAGTAAACTATAAATTTTCTAGAAATTTATTTTGTTAGTAAAACCCTAACCACTACTTTGGACTCAGTTTTCATTTATTTTTAATAACTATTCGTTTTTATTAAGTAGATATCTATGTTCGACAAATCGGTTTGTATTGTATCAGCTTCTCCTAATGCACCGAATGCAGTATATTAATGATTCTTAAGTTTAAATCCTTAATATACTGAATGACTGATATTTAAGTTTCAGAGTACGGAATTTTAATTTTTATTAAAGGGTTTATTTAAATGTATTTTGTAAAATTTAAAAAGTATCAATAACATCATAACTTATGTATGAATTGTATAATTTTAAATCTGTACTGAATTAGAACTTGTGAACTTAAAATTGGTGAAAACATAATTTTTTTTATAGATTTGAACGATAGACAAAAGTAATGACCTTTCCGATAGATCTCAGAATTTTAATAATTTCCGGAGTCTCAAAGAAGTACCTTTCAGTGGCTTACGATAACAACACAAAGGAACCGGTAATTGAGTTGAAGCATGCTCTTATACTGAGGATCCGTTTTATGAACTCCTTTAAGTAAAATAGTATAAAGATTTAGGAGTAGGGCTAATTACTACCCTTAATTAAAGTTTAATTACATGAAATCAAAGTTCATTCAACACCAAGGTATATTTTATAAGACTTACAAAGAGATATTTTTATTATTTATTCATAATTTCTTTCTACAAAACCAGTAGTACTGTATGAACATTTTATTACTTTTTTATTTTACAATATGCGTGTTTGAAATAATTGTTTATAGTATATTATGCCTGTTTGTAATAGCTGTTTATTGTACAATATGTGTGTTTGTAATAACTGTTTATTGTACAATATGTGTGTTTGTAATAACTGTTTATTGTACAATATGTGTGTTTGTAATAACTGTTTATTGTACATTATGTGTGTTTGTAAATAACTGTTTATTGTACAATATTCATGTTTGTCATACTTGTTTGTTGTAAATTATACGTGTTAGACGTAAACAACAGCCTTGACAGTTCTGTATTTATAAGTGACAGTATATAATTAAGCCAAAATATAACACTAAGCAGTATATTTTGAAAAAATAATAAGTATAATAAATTAAAATTCAAATAGGTATAAAGTTAATACAATTATATCATATAAATCTGTAAGTAGTATTAAAAAAGTTTTAATAGCAGAGATATAAATCAATAAAATAACTGTGAATAATATAGATTATCGGAAATTCTTGTAATTTTGTTTTAAGGTAATGAAACATTGTAAATTAAAAACACATTTTCGAAAAAAAATATCAGATTTCTGCGAAATGTTGAATGGAAAGAAACAACATTAAGGTTGGTAAAAGATTGGCAGTAAAAGAGAGTGTAATTTTTTGTACATTTAGAACCGAATTGCACCCTTACCTGGGTTGGATCTCAACAGAGGTGACAATATGTTTTTACACACTTGCAGATATACCTCGGAATGATTTATTTGTGATCTGCTTCCTTCCACAGATAAGTAATAAAACAACCTATCTTAAATCTTCTAAAAAGAACCCTGGTAAAATATTTCTTATTGAAATTATGAGGTTGTGTCATTTTCACAATAAATTATGAGATTGTATTACGTAAAAAAATTTATATGAAAATTAAATATTTAAAAAACACATCTCACATTTAAAAAACACAATGGAGTAAAATTTTATGTTTGGCGATGGATTTAATAATTTTCTTACTGAAAGTTAGAATGGCCACTGATGGTAGGTAAGTAATTAACTAATATAAGGCAAGTACATATTTTTAAAATATGACTTTTTTGTTTTGTATAAAATACAAACCTACAATACAAAATACTTATTCGTGTGAATAACGGAGCTTTTTTAATCTCTGATAATATCTTTTGAAATAATTGACATAGTTAACAACATTCTCTGAATGCCATTGGAACGATTCTTCATTTAATCCACAGTGAATAGAGGATTGTAGACTTTTTGAAGGGGTTATTGCCAGGTTTGCTAATGTTTTTAGCACTAAACTAGGGGACACCCCAGTATAATTCACATACCAACCCCGTCAGTCACCCGTCATGACAACTCGGCCTATTGGCCTCACTCTGTGTATGCTAACATTAGTAAATCAACTGTACAAAAAAAGCAATTAAAAATTTGTCAAATAAAAGCAACAGAAAAATTTTAAGCATTAATTTTGTTCATGAAATGCGTTTTTTATTTAATATATTAATTTTTCAACAGAAAATAGTTATTTAAAAGGTTATTTATAACTGAATTAAGAAAAGTCTTATTAAGTGGATAAAGTGAATATATTTTAATAAAATCGGGTTTCCTTCAAATTTTAAGTAAATCTTAGTTATTTATAGATCAGAAATGTAATATAATTTTTGTCTATAAGATATTTTATGACGTATTACAAATCAGATTACTTTATATTATTAATAAAATACAATATGCTCACATCTGATTAAATATTGTAAACATAACTGCTATTGTATGTGCCATTGAAAGACAATTATTGGATGTTTCAGGGTCAATGGGAGGGATCCAAGGTACATTTTTACATTTATGATATTTTTCCCACCATCCTGTAGCCTTAATCATTAAATAAGTCTAAGCAAGCTACCTTATATTCTTCCGAGCATCAGGAATTTCCTGAGGACTGATTAAATTACAGAAATAAGTACATAGATAATAAACCCATTAATTAGTAACATTCTATTCTGTGTTAAGACATATATTTTTAATGAAAAAGCATTCATGTAAATCGCTCTTATGTCAATGAAATAATTAGATTTGGTTACAAATACAAAATAATCTATAGTTTCTGAGGAGATAACTTCAAAGTTAATATGTATTCAATTTGATGTGGTGGACAATAGATTGACAAACTACGTTAATGACTGATGGTGATTATTACAAAAGCCCTTATTATCACTTAAAGACAAATAAGGTTTTAACGAGCTATTTTTTTTATAAAAACGTAACGTTTCCTACATATTTACAGATCACCACCTGATTACTTACAATGAACATTTTGGGAAAATCCTACACAATTATGTATGGAACAGTAATAATTTTACTGTTCAATGCTCAACGAACAATTAAATTATTTTTTGTAAATGTATTTATTTAGTCAAGCAAGAGTAAATATATTGAGCCTAAGAGTCTTTTGCACTTCGTTTTGCTGCCTGGTTTTAATTTCTAATCTTATCATTCAGTGGTCCAATTATATGTAAGACATATTAGGACTTTAATATTTGACTACATAGTGGGGGGGGGGGGGGGTGTTAGAGATTATGAACTCAGTTTATTCTGATAGAGAGAGTAGGGAATGAAATTTGATGGTACTTTTAAATTTACTTTTCAGTTTACTATTGGGACTTTTTCACCTTGAATGTTAAATTGGAAAATTCCCTTCAAAATTATTACCTATCCAATTTCTCCTGTAGTTCAAATTGGAACTCGAAGAAATGATAATTGTACAAGAAAAATAAAAGTTTTTTTATATTTTACTACAAATTTAATTGTTACATATAAGATTGTCTGTAAAAAGAATAAAGGAGTTTGTACCTCGATTGAAATTCTAGTTTCTAAAGACACTTTGTCCTGATTCCAAGCTAGTAATTCCATGAAACCCTTTGGCTTTTGTTATTGACCCTCAAACAACTTCTGTTGTTATCTTAACTAAAAGCCTTTTGGACAGTATAAATCTACCGTTAAACAAGAAAGCCAGTCACTCTGAAAGCTTTCATTGGAAGAGGTAAAAAACGGAATTCTTCGCGTATCGTGTATTTGCTAAAGGGAGTAGCAATTTACTACATCACAAAGATAATTTTTGTAAATTAATTAATTGTTCAACAATATCTGGCTTAATGTGAATGATTAAAAAATGATTTTTCAATTACCATTTATGACTAAAACATGTCAACTGTTAAAAGTTAATAGATTTATTAGATGTTTGTTTTATGAATCTGATATTAGAAACAAACAAATAGTACTGTTTTCCCTAACATTTCCAAAATTATATATCCATGCATAGCTGTAAAATACCCTTGCTTATAATATCACGAAAAGTATAAATGTATAGATGCAAAAGAGACACTTTTTTAGATAAAAACACAATAGGGTGTAAATCATACGAGACTTTGGGACTGTGCTCATGGAGAGTATATGTTCTTGGAAGATTTGCGATATAAAAGTACCCACCCAGTAGAAAAGAAATTCACCTCCCACCACCATCAAGAAATGACAGAGAAATAATAGAAGTTTACATTTAGCAAAGAATATTTATAACAGGTCGCATTCGTATAAACACATTTTATTTGGGGAAGCCATAAGGACAACCTCTTCCAGATCTTCACACAGTCTGGCATCAAGCCGGCTTCTTTGTGGAACTTCAAAAACTTCAGGGATCTAACATAGGGAAAGCCCTAAGGACAACCCCTTCCAGATCTTCACACAGTCTGGCATCAAGACTGACCCATCCACCCTCCCAGATACGGACACTGCTACTGACCCACCCACCCTCCCAGACACGTATATTGCTACTGACCCACCCGCCCTCCTAGACACGTACATTGATACTGACCCACCCGCCCTCCCAGACACGTACATTGCTACTGACCCACCCGCCCTCCCAGACACGTACAGTGGTATTTACCCACCCGCCCTCCTAGACATGTATATTGCTACGTATATATATGCTATTAATTACTCAACATTCATGTGCATAACCTTATTTATTATTATTTTTGTAATTATTTGGCTTGTATTCAACTGGTTTTCACAATCATCTTTAATTTACTCATCGTCTTATCATTCTCAAAATGTTTTATTTAATAATTGATATTCTGCTGTCAAATCAAATATCATAAGAGTAAAATATCTTGGAGAAGTAATCATATTAAATTCCCATCCTCCAAGAAATGTAAACATAGGTTTACATGTTTATTTAGGTCTATTATTGTATTTTTATAATTTTAACATAAATTGATTTTTCTCTGCAACTCCAAACGTTTTTAAAGGTTAAAGATTGTAGCAGATGAAGTTAGGGCAAAGAAAACCCTATAACATTTAACTGTTTTGAAAGTATAGCTATCAAAATAAACCTTTTTTAAAAGTATATAATAGATATTTACATTAGATGATAATTTGTACTTCTTGTGCCTAATTGTAATGTTTCAGTGTATTGATGTTTTTTTAGGATCCATTTTGTTAGGAATAACTTACACAATTGAAAGCAAGTATAAATAATGTAAGATTATTAGTACCTAAATAGATAATTATTATGAAAAGAAAATCGCAATTCTAAAACATTGGACCTTTTACTGTACACTTGTACACCTATACATTTTCAAATACAAAATTCGAGAAAGATTTGGAAAAATAGCACTATATGACATATAAATAATTGTAATATTAGCATGGAAAATGGTGTTATTTACATCGTATTCAAATAAATTAAAAAAAAAAATGTTTTTAACTATGATAAAAATATTGATTCGACATATTTTATGACTCAATAAAACTTTCTTTTCGTAATTTGAAATATTTACGACATCATTCCAATAAAAATTTTTACAACTCTAAAACTGGTCACTTCAGGAACATTTTTTTCCAGTTATTGCCTTATGAATAACATAGTTTTTTCACACATGGACATATATTTTTAAGTATTTTATTTTAGAAAATATCATGAGATCGTGAAGCATAAGGTGTTATAAACCAAATGTCAAAATTTTGACTCTCTGACATCAAAAAACTCATCATGTAATCAATTTGGGAAATATTCAAATTTGAAGCACCATTAGGATTTTCTTCTCTTTTTAAGATAATTAAAAAAGAAGTAAATAGTAATACTATTTTAAAAATCTTATATAATTAATATTTAAATAAAATGTAAAATTACACAGAAAATTAATATTGTTGATTGAACAATTCGCAAAGTTTTTGGTTTGAAGTTCAACTTTGGTCTTTTGGTCACAGTGGGACTAAACTTGATGTTAAAAAGTGGAAGAGCTTCCTTGAAATGGACAATATTAAAAGCACGGTATATTTCACACAACCCAGATACAACCCCCCCCCCCGTGGTGTAGTTACCGGTGGTATGTATAAACAGGATTGGTGACGTCGTAAAACACTATTACGATGACATTTTGGGGTTAATGGTTTAACGTTCTGTTTTCCTCGAGATTCACCATTTTAATTTCAAAATCATTACTATATTCATTATTAATTATTCATTATAATTGTTTTTAAGGATTTTTGAAATTTAAATTTAAAACAATTTTTTGAAATGCAGTTCTAATAAAACGCCCTCTGTGACTCCTGGACTAACAGCATTCACTCGATAAACAATAGTTTATTTGAACCTGAATAAAAAGTAGTTAAGTTTGAAAAATGTTAACGGGTTAAGAGCTTAAATGAGGAAAGTCTATTTTGGTAGAACAAAGTGTAAAACTTTATTTTGGTTTGTGTTGTGTTGGCTTCAACTCATTTCCTTGGAACTGTCAACCCAGGGGGGGGGGGTGTAACAACAGCCTAACTCGCTTCTAGATTTACAGATGAACACGTTTCACATTTTTTACACTATAAGATATACAATATTGCCACAAGAACGAAACACATGATAACGTATGATGTAACTGGGTTTTAAATATAAAGTAGTTTTAAATATAAAAGTAACAACGTGTTTACATTCTTGTACAGTTATGATGTTTCTGTTGGGGCTGTAATTAACGTTCGTATTAAGTAACATACGTTTATATACCTAGTTTTGGATATTGCACTATTTACACTCACAGCTGAATAATTTTACACATTAATTAAAAAAGTTGGCTTATTTATGAGTTTCGTTTGCTTTCAGATTTGCTGATAGTTAGTAATATTAGTTAATAATGACTTATTTGAAAAGATTGTCAATCATTCAAATTTGAGTTTTGAGTTTCAGTGTTGAATATTTAGACAAATCTTCCTACTTTGTATAATTTTTAAAATAATCTACGTGCTTTTTGATAACATTTCGGACTATTTTAATTGTATTGCAACATCTCATACTTTGGCATTTTTTATTTAATTGCGATAATTTTGTTTGAAATTTCTTAAAAACCTTTTGAAATCCTTGTTTTAGTTTTTACGTAAATTGAGCAGTAAAATTTGAGCCTCTCTCTCATATTAAAGATGTCCTGTGTAATCCAGGAACTTCTTTTCTTTGGAGCATATAAGAATAGAAATTTGCTGCTATATATGGGCACAATTAGATTGAGTAGGATCAATGACTACTGGAAAACTGATCCTTTGTTCGATTTATCTATATTCAGAAACAACATGACAAGAGACAGGTTTTTATTAATATTGCGATGTATCCATTTTTCTGATAATAAACGACAACCTGATGACAGACTTGAGAAAGTTAACATTTTATTAGACTGGTTCAATAACCAGATGTTGAGACTGTACTATCCCGGGAAAGATCTTTCGTTAGACGAAGGAATGATTCTGTGGCGGGGTCGTTTGATATTTAGACAGTATATCAAGGGCAAACGCCATAGGTATGGGGTAAAACTCTATTCTTTATGTGAACCGGACGGCCTTGTTTTGTCATTCACTATAAATTCTGGGAAGGGCGGCCCGCTCTCTGGCAAAGGGCACGCCGACAAAGTTGTCAAGTTACTAATGAGAGGCAAGTTAGACGTAGGACACAGTCCCTATATGGACAACTTCTACAATTCCTTTCCCTTAGCTTCTGAACTACTCAAAAGAGATACCTATTGCACCGGCACAATCAGAATTGACAGAAAATATTTACCTATAGATGTCAAAAATGCTAAACTCAAAAAAGGAGAGACTATCAGACGTTACGCAGAGGGCGTGCTTGTTGCGAAGTGGCGAGACAAGCACCAAGTATCATATATATCAACTGAGTTTGAGAACGATATGAGACAATCCCTAAACAAAAGAAACGTGCTGCGTGATAAACCAGTCCCAATAATCCATTATAACAGCAAAATGAAGGGTGTTGATCGCAGCGACCAAATGCTGTCGTACTATCCGTGTGAACATAAATCACTCAGATGGTACAAAAAATTTTTTGTCCATATTTTACAGATGATGTTAGTTAATTCACTCAAACTCCACAACTTTTGCAATCCCAATAATGTTATGACATTGTACGATTTTCATCTACAAGTGATCAGATCACTGTTACATGTCCCATGCGATCCACCTAGACGTCCAAGGCGCTCTTCCACAACACATGTACTGTCTAAGATCACTCCCAAAGATAAAAAGAAACAAATAGAAAGAAAGCGTTGTTGAGTGTGCTACAATGAAGGTAGAGAAAAGAAAACTCTATATATTTGTGCATAATGCCCAGGGAAACCAGGGTTGTGTTCCGTTCCCTGCTATGAAAAGTACCAGGTGTAAAGAAATATTCACTTTGCTCGTTGTATACGATAAAAGTAATAAAAAATAATTGCTCGTAATAAAAAATTATGAAATATAAGAAAAATAAGAAAGAATCAAATAAAAAAGAATAAATAAAAATAATAACAATACAGAATCCTTAAAATCCTTGATTAGGAAAGTGATATCTAAATGTTAGGTTAAACGGTTTCAAAAACGCGTTAGAGGCTTCAATCACTCACACGAAGGAATCAAAAAAAGACCACGATTATTTTATGAAAAATTTATTAAAAGTCAAAACGTTTCTTGATTTTAAATATCGTGGTTTTCACGGATGGATGTTTGAATTTTGAGTTTTGGTAAGTGATTACGGGTTCCTGTGCTATGTTATTTGAGTTGGCTAGTAGAAACTAATAGGGTTATAATTGTTAAAAATCAGTGAGTGTCTTAAAAATAGAAATTTCACCGTAAACATTTTCGTGTTTTAATCATTATAATATTTTATTTAATTGTACTAACTAATAAAGCTGTTGAATTTTTACTCTCCTTCAATTGTAAACACAATGACAGATAAGTGCTGTTAGAAGGGAGAAGGGAAATTAATTGTTTACTGGCGTCTCCGCTATGTCCCAACCTGGTACATATTGTGGCGTGACCAGGGACTTTAACACCTGGTTACTTCTTCCCACCCAATAGCATGGCAATAATTATTAATTTTTGAATATAATAAGATGGAAAATACTATACAACTATTAGGAATCTATTTTGATTCATTTATTTGAAAATATTCTACAAAATTATGTCAGATAAAAATAATAGGATTAAAACATGAGAAAATGGGATGTATCGTAAGATTCAATAAATTATAATTTATTTGCGATACTGCCTAAAATGTTATAATGTTGACAAATTAACACGTCACACAGTACTATAAACGTTTAGCTTATAGTATTATAGCTACTAGCTTATACTATATATTTTAATAGAATATATTTCAGTGTAATAAAGTAATTTAGTGTAATATTAAACCAATTTAAATCGTATTGCATAGTACTTTACGTGATCATCGAGTACATACATATTTATACCAAGACAAGATTGTTTACAAATTGGACTTGCATTTCAATGCATTAGTACACTTGGCCTTTGGCTAAGAACTTATAAGCCTAGCTCAATGTAACGTGTGAACGCTCTCAGGTTAGTGTTCCATACTTTAGGCATATTTGCACTAAAAGAGTTTTAGTTTCTCACTATTTCCCTCTGCCCAGTTTAACGTTAGGTTAAATTAGCGAAAGACCAACCATAATGAGTTAAACCTTAGATAATGAAGAAACAGGGGTCACATCCAATAATGCACTTAATGGGAGTTGAGTTATAGACACTTGGGGTGTCAAGCAGTTGGTTCTCCAGTTCTTCGCGATAACTGGAGAATAAAGTAGTAAATATTACTTCTTAACGTTGAGTGGTAGAGAGGACTTATAATTCCTAACGTTGAGTGGTAGTGAGGACTTATAATTCCTAACGTTGAGTGGTAGTGAGGACTTATAATTCCTAACGTTGAGTGGTAGAGATGACTTATAATTCCTAACGTTGAGTGGTAGAGAGGACTTATAATTCCTAACGTTGAGTGGTATAGAGGACTTATAATTCCTAACGTTGAGTGGTAGAGAGGACTTATAATTCCTAACGTTGAGTGGTAGAGAGGACTTATAATTCCTAACGTTGAGTGGTAGAGAGGACTTATAATTCCTAACGTTGAGTGGTAGTGAGGACTTATAATTCCTAACGTTGAGTGGTAGAGAGGACTTATAATTCCTAACGTTGAGTTGTAGAGAGGACTTATAATTCCTAACGTTGAGTTGTAGAGAGGACTTATAATTCCTAACGTTGAGTGGTAGAGAGGACTTATAATTCCTAACGTTGAGTGGTAGAGAGGACTTATAATTCCTAACGTTGAGTGGTAGTGAGGACTTATAATTCCTAACGTTGAGTGGTAGAGAGGACTTATAATTCCTAACGTTGAGGGGTAGAGAGGACTTATATTCCTAACGTTGAGTGGTAGAGAGGACTTATAATTCTTAACGTTGAGTGGTACAGAGGACTTATAATTCCTAACCATGCCTCTTAGATAAAGGCGTGTTTCCTTTCATTTCATATTTACAAAATTTGACATTAATGTAGTAACGGCCACTGAGCAATTTGCTGCTTTCAAAAGAAATTGACTTCTGGTCATTTATTTTCTGTGATTAAACTGTACAATAAGTATTTATATAATTTAATTGGTTTATTTATTTAAATTGTCATCTTTATTGTCTATATATGTCATAGTTACTTTGTAAAAAATGAATATTATTATCTTTTTGTGTGAACATCATGTAACCCAACAATATTTACTAAGATAAGTTTACTGAGGAGTTTGAGGTAAGTGTAGTTTAGTGAGGAAGCATTACAAAAAGACAATAGTAAGATAAGGTTTTTTTAAGGACAGATGATACACTAATTTACGGGTTCATTAACCTATATTTTGCAACATTATTATAACAATTGAACATGTTTTTATTGATTTACTTTCATAATGCATGTGGTGTTAAGTATTCTGGTCATAACCTCCGGGATTGGTGTAAGTTTGTATATCCTTAAAACAAATACCAACCAAATATCGATATTCTATAAGTTAATTCTTTTCACAACTTGTAGGTGACATTCAGGAAAACGAAGACATCGGTAGTGAGTAGAAAATGCGTATTTAAACTGAGTAATGCCAGAGGATTAAATATAAAATAATTAGTCCGATTGTAATTGCCTAGTTTTGTAAAAGCATTAAACTGTTTTAAAGATGTCGGAAAGTCTTAACTAAATTAAAACGTCTGGTGGCCGGCGATAACACATCTGTGACAAAGAGGCAACAAAATACACATAACTTTATACGAAAGTTGTACATAACCATCAATAAACCAGCAGTGATGGCTGGTACGTTATTGAAACACGCGTATATTGTTTCTGCTGGTAAAAATCACTTAAACCTGCAGTCTTCCAGCGTTTTTCCATGATTGGTGTGATAAAATATTTTTATAGTTGCCGAAAAATCTAATACCAATAGTTCAAGGCATACTTAAACACTACATGTTTATTATTTAGTGCCTAAACATTTAATACAGGTAAAAATACAGTATTTAACTTGAAAATTATTTTTCAAAATACCGATGTAATAATCAAATAATTACTAAACCCATCTTACATTGCCTAGGAAGTACAAAAATGTAGCTTTTGTAACCTAAGCCTTGTGTAAATGCAGTAAATTTACTGAGGTCTATGGGGAGAGCCCTTCACGCTTCATCTGACAATCTAGTCACTCGTTACACCAGTATCACCTCGATCGTGTAATTGTTTTAATTTTTATTCATATACACGCTCAAATATTTCAAAAAAGAACATGTTTAGTCAAATGCAGCATCCTAAACTCTCTCGTTCAGATGGTGTATAGTAGAAATAAAGGCTCTGATTGGCCGGATCTGGATATTTATTACAAACCTTATTTCAGATCTTCGAGAATAAATAATTTAAAATTCTGTGTTGCAACGTGGCTTACAACTATTGGTTACACAATCTGGTTTCTAGACTGTGGGTTACTATACTTTATTTTCTGTGTATTAATCTAATTAACTTTAATAATCAGCCTAACGTAGTTTCTTTCTTTTATTGTCTGTTTCTTAAGCACTAAAACCTTTTCATTACATGTTCATAGTTAACGGTGTACTAAATTAGAGGGGAATTGCAACAATCAGCGCTTTTAACAATGTAACCATGTACTTCCTCGCTCTCTAGTACATGATACCTTAATAGTGTCTTGTACCAATGTAACCAGTAAGAGTTATTTGTGATGGGTAACATTATGTGTCTTGAGGAATATCAGGCTCCCCTTCCTCGCTCTCTAGTACATGATACCTTAATAGTGTCTTGTAACAATGTAACCAGTAAGAGTTATTTGTGATGGGTAACATTATGTGTCTTGAGGAATATCAGGCTCCCCTTCCTCGCTCTCTAGTACATGATACCTTAATAGTGTCTTGTAACAATGTAACCAGGAGAGTTATTTGTGATGGGTAACATTATGTGTCTTGAGGAATATCAGGCTCCCCTTCCTCGCTCTCTAGTACATGATACCTTAATAGTGTCTTGTACCAATGTAACCAGTAAGAGTTATTTGTGATGGGTAACATTATGTGTCTTGAGGAATATCAGGCTCCCCTTCCTCGCTCTCTAGTACATGATACCTTAATAGTGTCTTGTAACAATGTAACCAGTAAGAGTTATTTGTGATGGGTAACATTATGTGTCTTGAGGAATATCAGGCTCCCCTTCCTCGCTCTCTAGTACATGATACCTTAATAGTGTCTTGTAACAATGTAACCAGGAGAGTTATTTGTGATGGGTAACATTATGTGTCTTGAGGAATATCAGGCTCCCATTCCTCGCTCTCTAGTACATGATACCTTAATAGTGTCTTGTAACAATGTAACCAGGAGAGTTATTTGTGATGGGTAACATTATGTGTCTTGAGGAATATCAGGCTCCCATTCCTCGCTCTCTAGTACATGATACCTTAATAGTGTCTTGTGTAATTAGCCTTAGATTTTAAGCCGTCTTAACATTTATAATTAATTAAACCCTATTAAAATCGTAAACAAAATAACGGAAAAACATATGTGGTTGCCAGATTACAACTAACTTTACTGTCATACTTTTGTTGTTAAAAATGTTTAATACCATTACATTCTTCAATATAATGTTCTTAAAGTTCAATATAATGTTCTTAGAGTTAAATAGAGTAAAATTTATTACTAATTAATGAGTATGTAATTTTCAGAAACCATTTGTTTAGAATTATTTATGAATTTTAAAGGTAAATATAATAGGGAACAGTACTATTATTTTTGTTTCGTGTGACGTTTACTTGTACTTAATGTGTACCAACACGTAGTATGGTAATTAAACAACTATAATAATGGACACGTGTAAACGACAAATTTTCTTTTTCTTTTGTTGTTAGGTAACAAAGACCCCAGTTTTAAGTGACAGTACAATCTTTGAAAAGGGGTTAGATTCAGATACAAGCTGTTTCATAACAAATAAAGGTAGCTAATGTACATTTTTTTCAATTTCGCTATAACAGCATAAGTCATCTATGTTAGAATATTTCTTGCATACAATCTAAATCTGTAATACATTTTCTTGTATCGTTTACATTATTTTAAAAAGGTTGGGAGATTTATTGATTATAAAAATGTATAATTTTACTCTATGGTGAAGTATTTCATCTTTTTTAAAATCATGTGGATAGTTAAAGTTGTTTCCTTCTATGAAAAAAAATCTGTCTTTAATTTTATGGCCATTAGGTATATGATGAAAATAAATCCTGCGTCAAAGGTTTTCCCGTTAAGTCTCATAAAGGGACTACCAGGTACAATCTTGTGTAAATAGTTTTCAAAGTGAAAATTATATTTCATGGCAGAAACGGCAACAGTGTCGTATTTGTTTTTCCAAAAAAATTGCTTTGAAGAGTTAATTAACATGCCAGTTTCAGGTAATAGTGCATAAAGTAATAACATGATGGATTTATAAGCAACAGTTATCGTTTTATGAGAACATGGCCAGGTGTCAATGGGTTCTTCAAACACCAATCACAACAGGACAACCTTACTAATAACAACAAAGCTACTTGTTTTACTTTAAATATAAAATGGCTTTGTAAATGTAATGGTGAAAACAAGACGTTAATTAAAATGTATTTTACCATAGTTTTCTATTTTATACACACATAATTTTGAAAGTATGTGTGTATACTTTTAAACAGCTTTATAAATATTTTTGAGGGTTTAGCAATAGATATACATTATAATTAAGATTTTGAACAATCAAAATTTCTCAAAGACCAACGCTGATGAGCCTCCATAGATAGTCAATTGTTCAAAAAGAGACGCTGGTGGGCCTCCATAGATAGTCAATTGTTCAAAGAGCAACGCTGGTGGGCCTCCATAGATAGTCAATTGTTCAAAGAGCAACGCTGGTGTGCCTCCATAGATAGTGAATTGTTCAAAGAGCAACACTGTTGGGCTCCCATAGATAGCCAATTGTTCAAATAGCAACGCTGGTAGGCTCCCATAGATAGCAAATTATTCAATGAGCAACGATGGTTGGCTCCCATAGATAGTCAATTGTATAATGAGCAACGCTGGTAGCTCCCATAGATAGTCAATTTTTCAAAGAGCAACGCTGGTGGGCTCCCATTGATAGCCAATTGTTCAAAGAGTAACGCTGGTGGGCTCCCATAGATAGTCAATTGTTCAAAGAGCAACACTGGTGGGCTCCCATACCAATTGTTAATTTGAAATATTTCTCGCAACCGCAGCTGAAGTCTTATATCATCACGTAATCGAAACGGTTTTAAGAGTTATGTGGTTGGAATTTATTTCGTATATGACTTGTAATAATAAATGAATAAAATATTTTTTACATAACAATTCAAATCAAGAGAAGCTAAAATTAAAAATATTGGTAATAATATCAGATAAACCTTTAAATAAAAAAAAAATAAATAAATAAAAAAAAAAAACACTTCACACAAAACAATTTTAGGACAGTTTAACGTATAATTCGAAAAGATTCTGTAAATAATTACCCAACCACATAATTAATGTATAAATTACGGAACATTCTAATTTGTAGTCAATTAATTTTTAATCAGTGTGACAGTATATTCTATAGGTTGATTCTTTAAGGCATTTATTTTATTTAAAACTATGTAGTTTAGGCATAGGAATAAATAGTTTCTTATATATTACACGTTCGTGGATGGTAACACGTACTTCAATACTGCTATAACGTAACTTTTATATAATAATAATAGCACCGTCATAAATATATTATTGTTGGTATATTATTCAAGATCGTTACGTTTGCTAATAATAAACGTCAGTTGACTTTTTTGTAATTACATGACAATTACCGTTAAATATGGAACTGTGTAAATATAACAGTTTTAATTTGTTGGTAAATCGTAGCGTGTCCAAACTTAATACGTTAGTACGGAGACTTGCCGAGATAAACTTCAGACAAACAATATCAGAATTACAAGGTGGTTTTATGCATTTCATTATGTTCCTACCAAGGATTTATTTTAATTTACACTATTAATTACATTAGGATAAATATACTTAAATAACATTGGTTTAGAGTATTCTTTTACTTTGTAGTAGGAAAAACGTTGTTAGAAATATGTTTTCTACGTC
This sequence comes from Stictocephala bisonia, assembly GCA_035578905.1. NCBI lineage: Eukaryota > Metazoa > Arthropoda > Insecta > Hemiptera > Membracidae > Stictocephala > Stictocephala bisonia. The sequence continues at coordinate 24,311 of JAQJVL010001233.1, read as the reverse complement.
CTAAAGCTATGTAAATTGCATAGTGGGTAAATGAAATATTATTTACTAACGAACATATGTAATATGAAGAATAATTATTTATTTCCTGAGAAAAGTAATGTTTTATAATAGTTTCTTTAAATACAATAATTTCTTTGACAATTATGTATACATCCAAATAACATTTTCCAGCATATCTCAAAGACTCATTATATTACAGTAAATAACTTTGGTATGAATTCTAGAACTTTCCAACTATACGCTAGATTCTCAAGTTTCACAGTTAAAGCTGATATAAGTTAATTACAATGTCTTTCATTAAATCATGGAAAGTTCCAAACAAACTTTGATACTATACAGTTATGTCTACATACTTGAGGTATCAAATATCTAACACTTTATTTCATATTAATATATGAAGTAAAGTTAAATTAACTGTCACAAAAAGACATGTTCTTAGTAGATAGTGAAATATCTTGTAATATCTCAGCATAAAAGAATGAGGTTATTAATTCAAATTAGTCCTAGAAGGCCCACAGTGTATTTATTACCTTATGTACAAATTTTTTTAATCAGGGTATCCAGAAACTGCGTTCCCAAACTTAAGAATATGTTTCTTGTTTTAAAATGAGTAAAAATATTTCCTTTAGTCGTAATTTCTGAATAGCCCCGTTTTTACAGCATCCATGTCTTTAAAAGAAAAAAAAACAACCTAAGATCCCTTGAATTTAAAATATTCAATTTAATAAATACGTAAAAACTGTAGGTGATTTTGTAGGCATAACTGTTTTTACAATGAGGGTAACATTTTCAGTGTTTTAACTTGAGATTCCTCAACACAATGAACTTACACACACATTTTAGAAGGTACACTTAAGTTGTTAAATATAATAATACTAACAAAACTTTGTTGAATGAATCTATTTTTTAAATTTATTGTTTAAGTTATAGATCAACACACTTTAAGGGTGGTACAATGTTTGTAGTGCTCTGCTTTGGTGCTGGATAAATGTTTGTTTTCTGTGATACTCGTATATGACAATAGATGTTGACAGATAATGTCTTTTAGTACAATTATTTTCATTAAACAATTTTCGTACGACTTCTACACTCAGAGATTTTACCAAACTGCCTTTACATCCAATAATCAAAGACCGTAACCTATGACCGTGAAAGAAAATACGACATCACTATTTTTAAAGATAACAATTATTTCAATTTACTTAGTTTAAGGCAACTTATTTATTCCTTCCTAATTGACTACAATTACTTGTGTCGACATCGTTATAGAGTTATTGAATCAGAATAGTAGACTACATACATCAGTTTAACTTTTGGCTTTTTCCCTCAGAGAAATTTACAGATTAATTACATATCTACAATAAAACAGTAAGACACATCAAACACAAGAATTTTCATCTAGAATTTAATTTACAATAAATTCCCAACACGTGTAACTATCCGTGCATGAATAAAACTGCACCAACATATCATTGGTACATAAAATATTAAAAGTTTAAGTTTAATCAAAGCGAAGGTTTCTTAAAAAAACAATGTAAGTTTCAACCTTTAGAGTTTGTATCAAAGCATTAAATTTAATCGGTCTCACCTCTTCCCATAAAGCTATGCATAAATCCTTGGGTCGATAGAAGAGGGCTCTCAAGTTGACTCTGCAGAAGCTTCCATCCGACAAACTTTTCGTGAGCTAACCGCCAGTCAGTGCTTGTGCTTATCAGTGAAAGGGGATTATCAGTCCAGCAACCGGATTGGAGGCACCGGAACAGACAAGTTTTCCGGCAGGGGTCAAGTAGGCATACATAGCCTTAGCCCTGTGGCGATATCGAGGCGCCGAAAACAAAGAGGTAGTGCAGCAGTCCAACGTAATCTAGGTATCTCGGCTGTTGAAGGCGCGCACATCAACAGATTAAACCAAGTTTAGGTGATCAGTCTAAACTATATCCGAGTTGAGGCTAGGAAAACTTGAAACGCTACAGTATACCCGTAAGCATTCCTGTTAGTAATTACTATACTGAAACGGCAGCAGCTGGATTATTGTCACGTTTGCGGAATACAAATTTTCTATTTACTTTCTACAGGCCCAAAGTTTTTTCTTTCTCTTCCCTCACTCACTGTGGGAGCTACTTATTATGAACAAAATAAACATTTTGAGTTCTGTAAAATTTTAAGATTATCAAAATAGATAGTTACAATACATAAGGAAATAATTAAATACATGTTGGAGCACTCGTGTATAGAAATAAATAAGAAACTAAGCATTGGTATACGATACAAAAACCCGAATTAAATGTCCGGTTTATCCATGAAGTTTGACTCCTATCCCACCTATCTCATGGTTTGGAAACCATGCTAAACTGTTAGTCTAAACAAGTCTAAAAAACAAAAATGGGACCGTTTCTTTTGGTGGAATGACAATCTACTTTTAACTTCTCTTTTGTTCTACTCACTTGAATTTTATCAGTTCATGGATTAGGTTGTTAACAATTCTAGTGCAAGTATAATTTTACAAGTTTATAATGTTATCAAATTTTAGTTCAAGTTTACTATTTTTGCACACGGCTATCACACTGCCAAACAGCCGAAGATGAACAGTTTGAAGACCTGCTACATTAAAACAGGCAAGTGTTTTAACACTTTGGGCTAATGTTGACTCACGTAACGAAAAACACGACAAGAAAGTAAATGATTTTACTATTGTAAATTAGTCGTTTACTCTGTTAAATTAAACGTAGAGACCTCTAGTTTGCATCAATAGATTTTTTTTATTCACTTTAAAATGAGGGATTACATGATAGGGGCTAGCATTTGACAATTTTTAGTTGCCCCCTCCCCTTTTGCCCCGTTTAGAAAATGTGGGAAAACGTCGAACAACATGAAAAATTAAAAAAATATGTTATAATAGTTATGGTCAAGGTCTCACACTCATATGTTAGCCCTTTTAAATTATATTAAGGTGTGCCAGGACATAGAACTCACCCGATATATAAATATCGTACCAGTGACTTCTCATGCATGATTATATAACCCCTCTGAAACCTGCCTGTTCTGGTTCTTTTTACAAGGAGGCTTCAGAAGTTATGGTATATTCTATCTGATGGGATCCTTATCTAGCAGATTAATTTATATGTGATTTTAAATTGTAAACATTTCTTAAGCGTTTTAGTATAATATATATATATATCAATAGTTTTATTCTTTAATCTATATATAAATATAAACTCCGTCTAAGTTAATATATTTTTAATGTAAGTTTGTTGTTTGAATAAATTTAGTAAATGAAGGCAAGGTTATTTTTCCACCTAAATATGTTAGTCTTTATACTTGTGATTGGAAATCTGCAATATGCAAGTATGGCTAGCTATTCTCCTGTGTAGGAAATGTGGGGAGGAGGAGGATTCTGGACGGCACATCCTCTTTCACTGCCAGGTCCCAGCTAGGAAGCAGGTTCTCACCTTGGGCGGTGATTTAGAACGAAGCCAAGGTGAAGCACAGGAAAATCAGCAAGGCAATCTCAAGGTTCTCTTAGGACATTGGATTGGATGGGGTTTGAAGTCCTGTAAAGGAGGGAGCACAATAAGCCTTTTGGCTTAGGGGCCGTTACCAGGTTTTGAATCCTGGCCCTCCAAATCGTAAAAAAATAAAGTTTTTATATTTGATATTTGAGCACTGTCATTTAACGTTTACAACTTTTATTCTAACTTTTATTACAGGTAAGATGGGTTCTTATTAATATTGTAGTTTTTATAATACTTATTAGTTTATATAAATTTAAACGTTCCCTTTATAATATATATCATTTACGGGTTTAGGTATTATTGTATAATTACTTAATTATTATGAAGTGAACTATTTGTGCCAAAAAAACATCTTCCCCCCACAGTTGTTTAATTTGTGATAAAACAATACTGATCTGGCAATACTGTTAGTGAAGCAATGGTTTTTAAGCTACATTTTATTCCATTTTAGTGTATACTTATTATTTATTTGCATTTATTTTACAATGTCTACAAGGTTGTACTGGGAATAGCTAACAGCTTTACATTTAAAAACTAATAACCCAAGCTCCCGAGGCCGTAGGCGAAAACTTTTCCAATAATGCTTTCATTTACGGAAAGGCTTAAAACACTGGCCGAAACTTCAACCGTAAATTGGAAGTGTCCGAATAGATTACATTCGGGTATAAATTAAAAATGAATGTGCTAATAAATATAATAGGTGAGGTTTTAGTAATAAAGTGATTTCCTATATATCTAATTTTTCCTACATTATTTTGCATGGAAAAATCAAATGTTAACCTATATCACGTTTTTGGGGAATCTAACAGTTAATGTCTATAAAATAATCAAAGCATTTTCGTTTTCAATCAATTTATAGGTTCGTTAGCTATGTTCACAGAATTTTATTTTCATTATCTTTTGAAAAGATCAACTGCTTAAATATCAGTTCTAAGAAGTAGTAAAGCTGAGAGTAAAGGTGAAAATGAAAAAAATTTTTTTTACATTTACATGATTAAATAAAATGGAAAATTGACATGAGGAGAGACGTTGGCCTAGTGATGGAGGGTGGAGTAAGTGTAGTTATTTCAAGTGTTTATTACATTCACTTTAACATTTTTTTGAAAACGAATAATTAAATATGTAATGGTATGAGGAGGCAAAGCCTATCGTATTTATCTATTTGTCTGATGATGAGGCTCTACGGTAAAAGTGCCTATGTAGTATTATGTATAATATACTAATATCATAAGTAGTACAATTCCCAAATGTTTTGAACAGCCACCCAATGCTTGCAGATAACTGTAGAAGTAAGTTGTGTAGAACACCATTACCCTTTTCATTAATTTGTAATCCAATTTATATAATATTTCATAATAATATATTTCACTGTTATCGGATTTAATATTTCACTTGTAATAGTAAATCCGTATTTTAATAAATAAATAAAGTCAATAAGTTACAGTTGTTTGGTCAATCACTAAATGTTTTCCAGATTTTCAACGTGAGTAACTGCAAAGAGAGTGAGTTCCTTTAGATAAATAGGGAAGGGTATGTAGAGGAGGGTAAGTTATAGTAGTATTAATGATAAAAACATGTCCCTTAGGGGAATTAAATACAAACGTTACACTAATAAAACAATGTTGTGTTAAATATGGTTGAAATATCTTTACATTAAAGCTTAAAATAAATTAAAACAAAATTAAATCGGTATTATAGCTATTGAATTCACACACAGTAATTGTCACAATCAAACTAGCGTGGCAATTTGATTGCTTAACACGCCATAACTGATATTAATTTGTTTATTGTGCACAACTCCGTGCGGTGTGCAACTGGAACGAGTAAACATTCCGATGGATTTTTGGTTTTAATTATTTCCTGGTCACTAAGTAATTTAATACAACAAAAATGTTGCATGCACAAAAGAAAATATGTCATCACCAATTTATAATTTATAACAATATTTGCAATTTATAATGGTTACTTAAATTATATTTTAAATACTAAGTGGAGTGAGTGATTGTTACTGTATTATTTATTTCTATGATTATTTGATTGCATTTTATGAAGCATAATATAGGCCTACTATATAACTGCTCTCCCTTAATAGAATGTTTTATTTTCTAAAATGTTCAGCCCTATACAGACAATTCTTATTCTAAATTCTCGTCGTCATAAGCAGATTCTAATACAAACTTTGGCCACCTAGGATATATATATATATATATATATATATATATATATACATATATATATATATATATATATATATATATATATATATATATATATATATATATAATTTAAAGTAATTTTGTAATATTTAAAATTACATAATAGGAATCCGAAACTTATCGTAAAATCTTTGTCAAATTTTAGTTAACTTAGACTACTTTTAGAAGAGTTTATGGTAAATTGAATTATATGCACTATGATAGAATTCTTAAATACTCATAAATCAGAGTTGTGATGTGAGTATTTTTTATTCTAACATTCTCTTAAGCTCAGTGCAGTTAATATTCAGCACCCCCTTCCTCTCCCCAATTTATAGCAGCTCATAATTTATAATGTAGGGTTCTAGTACTAACTCATACCGCACATAAATATAAGACACCTAAATTATTGCCTGGAACTGTTATTTTGTTTAACATAGTATTTAATCCTGCTCGTAAATATTTTTAAATCACCAAAATCCTCATAAATATATTTTATATAGTCACTTGTGTTGGTTAAATATTGATTACTTGGAAAATTTGTAACAAATTCACAACAATGTATGTGTTCTACCTAGCAGCTTGGATTTATTTCTCCTATTTAATGTTCATTTCGCATCCATTACATTATGTACTTTGATAAAATATGATCGCAAAATAATCCTTTGATTTTGCGATCATATTTATCGTTATAAAAGCTTATGGCACATTCTAAGAAAGTTAAAAACATGTGAGAAAGTAAAAACTAAATTCTTAAGCTAAAATCCAACTTCTTGAAAAACGAAAAAAAAAAAAAAAAAAAAAACAACTAATCATGTCTGTATTTGTAATATGTAGATACCATTAAATAGAATGTCATTCAGGTAATTAGGTAAAAGTAACAAATCACATAAAAAAAAAAACAAATTACAAATGCTTTCTACAAAACTAATCAAAAACACTATCACAATTCTCAGACCAGCTGCACTCACAAAGACATTAATGAAACTGGTTTTAACTGAGAGTTATTAGTGAACATGATACCATTCGTATTGTTGTGAACATAAATATTTATATGTATTTTTACCTTCATACACATATACTGAAATTTTTTAAAAATTATTTATTTAACTTACAGTTTTATAGTCCTGTTTATGTCTAAATATATTATTGTGAATGGAAAAGAATTAATTCAGCTCGACAAGAGACTTAATTACGATACATCGTAGTAAGCGTTGCTTTATGTTAAAGTTTGTAAAATAATGAATATCTGGTTTACTCTCATTTAATTAAAATTAAACTTCATACAAATAAAACATAAATTTAGTCTTTAAGTGTTATGTAAAGACAAAAATATTGCATTTTATTGTTAGATATAGAAGATTATTTACCTTGTTATTGTTAAGCCGATGAGTTGTTTAACTCTGAAGAAGTTATACCTAAGGAGATTTTGTTATCGTACCAGGAGTGAAACATCAAGTACTTAAAAATATTGTTGTGAAGAGGTATTATCTCTCCTGGAAAAATCTGTATGAAACAAGAAACTGTATACACGATAAAAGTATAATTTCTTTACGTTAAAGGCGTTTTTTATTTATGACAGCTAAAAAAAAAAATTACTTATTCATCTGGAAAAAAAATAATTACAAGAATATTTTTTGTTATTGTTTTAATTGTAAATATGTATTGGAAGATGAAGATTTTGTCAAGTGTTTTCATACATAAAAAAAATTACAGTTACAGGACATTGTACTGTATTTTACCTAGTGTCTAGGAAGGTAACCCTAACCTGGGTAAGAAGGTAACCTCTCTCACCCCTAACCTGGAGATCAACCACCACAATTGACTAGGCACATTATACACAATGTTATGATGCAATATATATTTATGTAGTATAAATATAAACTTATTAAAATCTCAAATTATAATATTAAAAGCACAAATATTGAAACTAATACATAGTTTATTTAAAATTAATGGTCTCATACCTTATATATAATCTTATCAAAGTATTTAACATTTATTTTACATTATTTAAATTTTATGTGGCCTGTGAAAATTCATAGGTTAGTTATATATTATTGTCTGGTGAGTAGGTATATGTGTATGATAAATAAATAAAGTCTTTATTTTGGAGTGATTTTCAACAAACAATGCTAATTTACAAAATGACTAAAGTCTTATTACAATAAAAAAAGAAAGAAAGCTTATTTTAGTTATTCATTATTAAAAAATAAAGTTAGATATTCAGTACAGTTATGTATCAGCTTGAATTATACATTAAATACTTATATACATTTATTTCATAAGTAGTTTCAGATATACCCTGGCCTGTTACGCTGGAGGACAGTTCATTTAATAATTTGGGAGCAAAGTACGCACATCGTTTTCTTTCAAATTCACGGTGAATGTGAGGAATTTCCAAAACTTGATCCTATCTAGTACTGCGAGATCAGATCCGAGACCTGTTTATTATTTTTCTCTCAAATATCTTGGCCTGCCAGTGGTAAGGATTCTGTAAACCAGGCATCATGAGCGCAGGGTACAGGTATCAGTCATCAGTCACAGTCAGCAAACCCACCGATCGTCGCGCCTCCGAAACATGGTCAAACTTTCTTAGTCAATATAAATACCTGACACACATATTTTGCACTCTCTGTAACTTTTCTAAATCCCCTTTAGACACATATTGCTATACACAGGAAAGAAATAGTTGATCACAGAGAGCACTAGAGCCTGGACAAGGCGAAGCCTGGTCCCTCTAATAAACATGTACCTAGGTCTGGCCGGTAATTTTACATTAGTTTAAATAAGGAAAAAGTAGATAGTAAAAATGTTTCACTTTTATATTAGACACCCCAATTGCAAATTATTTATGAAAGACGGTCAAGAAAGGTCGATAAGGTGGTGTGTGTGCGTGAGTTAATGGTGGGTCGCTTAATCTCTCAGGGGCTATAACCAAACGGCCAAAGTATATGCTTGTATAACATTCTTAGTCGACCAAACATCACTTACATGAATTTATGTTAATAATATAAGTAAAAGTCCAGTTCAATAGAATTTATAGTTATATTCCCAATTTCTAAATCGAGATCAAAATATTAGTGTGAAAACAATATGGTATAAGCTGTAAAATATAATTTATAAAATCAAATTAGGGTTTATGATAAACAAAACCTCATGGTTATTTTGGCTATCCGTTCGTACTGTGTTATGTTTGTTTTTTATAACTTTGATTTTCATACTAAAATATGTTTTTATATTTGTTAGAAGATTATAAAACTTACAAAAATATTTTCAGCTGTGTAAGATTTTATTTTAGTCACGACAGATGATCTTTCATTAATGAAGGAAAATAAAAAGCCAAAGAGAGACTTGACCTTATTTCCGTATTCAAGATAAATGTTTGGTGTACCTTAATTAAAAATGAATCTATTTGAAGAAGGAGTTTTCTCTGACAAGATTATCTTATTTTACCTTCTTGTTAACCATTTCACACTTTTACCGTATCAAGGAAATGTTGAATTTTAATGATTACCTCAGCGTGTTAAAACTTTGTATGTGTGTTCAGCTTTTTTTGTATCGCTCGTGTTATTTTATTATTTATTAATCTTTTTAATTAACGTTTTTGTTTTTGTTGACTTTGATCAAATATATATATATATGTAAATCAAATATTACAAAACGTTTACAAATATACTGATTTGAAGACTTTTGATTATGATTATCTGTAATTACATTAGAGTTTAAAGTTTAAATACTTTAAGCTTTCATTGTTAATAATCATTGTTAATGTTAAATGGAAAATGATGATGGGTCATTTATATACGTGTCATACTATTATAGAGCTAAACATATGAATTGAAACATGCAAATAATATTAAAACGCACATATGTAGATTTGAAATATACATAAATAAATATTGAAATTATTACGCCTGAACTTGAAATAATGTTGCGGATTAAAAGGATGCGAATTAGTTTGGATGTCAGTATAAAGAAGATATAGAGAATTGAAGATACTGGCGAGGGGCAACGATAGTAAAGCTGTCGAGACAAGGCAAGACACGTTGTCCTACTGCTAGAGAGTTCCTTTAATTAACTATCATTTGTTGTGTGTATTGTAGTTTATCTTGATTTAGGTCTTAGTACAATATTTTATCAATAATACAAACAAATCTACGTGCTTACGTTATTGAGTTAGGGTTGGTATACAGAAAGTGCATACATGTAGTTTAGTTACTATACTTGAAGCATGATAATACTTGCTTTGATGCTGAATCCTTCTATTTTAAATATCAAATCATAATTAATATCTTAGATATGTGACAGTTGGTTTACGATATTTATCTACGATCTAACATAAAGTTATAATTACATTACAGTTTAGTACATTTATACTAAACATTAATAGCGTTAAGTATAAGAAAATTACTTTAAACTTATTCGGGGCACAACAATCAATATTTTAATCCTTTTGCACAGATTGATGTTATTATTTTCAAAATATCTCTATGTCTGATCGCCATTATCCAAGTTGAATGATATACATTCAGCGGAGATGACTTTAGAATACATAAAATGTCCGGTGGAAAGCTGCAAATACTCCACTAAAGCCGTATGGAAGTTCAATTTCTATTGAAGTGTGTATAATGGCCAAAGTTGCCCTTCAATTGAATAGAGCCCCATTTACCAGGGAATTACAGGGTTCACAGATTTACCCCTATGGAAGCCAACAAAGGTTACCCACGCATATTAGTTACAATTAGAATTCATTTACGTACAAATTTATTAGGTAAAAGTCGTCAATATAATATTCATGAGGGAATTATATAATGCTAGCACATTTTGTTTTACCAATAATAATGTTCATTATTAATAATACTACACTAAGAATCTGTTTTTTTTTTTTTAAACATACATTTTACCAAGCTGATTAATAGTGGGATCTAATGCTAGTCTGAAATATGACATTTTATGGGTTTTTAACATGAGAGTGGACTTAAATGTTTTTAATAAGTTGGCAATAATCACACAAAAATACATAAGTTTATATTCATGAAATCAACGTGAAGTAATATTAATAGAAAAAAATAATATAACGAGCAAACGAATAGATGCATAGTTTTTAATTAATTACGGTACTGTAGGTTCGATAAATCTTGCTAATACAATTATTAGTTATTACATTAATTAACCTATATTCTAAAAAAATCAGTTTTATAAGAAAAATTTTAAGTTTCCCGACAGCATTCGGACTGAAAAGTAGTATAGGTGCTTAACAATTGGAGTGTTAGAAATCTTCCATTAATTATTGAAATCATCAAAAGTCTTATGCAAACAAAACTTTTAAAATAAAGGTCAAAGCAGGTTAAATTTTATAAGTCTATAAATCTTGTTCCCTAGATAAATATTTGGTAATATATTGAACATTTATAAAAGATAACAGTATCCAGTTTTAGATCCAAGTTTTCAGTACGCGGTTGTGAAAGGAGACTGGCTGAAGCGTAGTCCAACTATGTACAGGTTAATTGGCAACTGGACAATCTCTGATTCTATGAGTGAGAAAGAGGCTCAGTTTTACTCTGAATACAACCTTCTTAACACAAGTGTAAGAGTTGTATTGAATGTCCAATGTTAGATTTTCATTTCTAACGTTTCCTGTAATATTCCTCATTTTGACTACAATTTGTTATTATAATCATAGAGACGAAAGAAACAGAAGTCGTATCTAATAGCGTGCTAACTGCGTATCGAGTAGTAATTTATTCAGTTTACCTTGCGATAAAAGGTCAGCAACTTGTCATTCACTCCCTTATACTTTCCAAATCCTCAAAAATAAATGTAGTAATTATTACTACAGATGTATGAGGGTGTACAATACCTGTAATCTATTTATAAGTGCCGCTGAGGCCTTTGCTGCAACCATAAGAATAGTGTTATCATCATCTATAACTTAACACACTAAATTTTAAAAATAACTAGTTATACAAAAAGCCTTCACGACCTTTATACAAAGTGACAAGAATATAGGACTAAGTAGACATACGTCAAAGATTGCTTTTATTATTTAATTGACACAGGATTATGTACGAAAAATTACCGGTAATTTATTCCATATACTGGTAATTTTGTATCCTTTTCAAAATGTTAAGTTATCAAATATTTATTCAGTTTAGTACTAATTAACAAGGGAATGATTTGAAGTCAGAACCAATTCAAATGTATGTAAAGAAAATATAACTGATCTCAATCAAATAACAAAATGTTACACACTGACTGTTTAACCACACGCTCGGTATTATTATTCAAGAAATGAATATTCCTAACACATTCTTTTCACACTTATACAATTAAGGCATGTACTACACATATAAATAAGCTAACTGTGTCTCGACAACACATCATCTATACAACGATGGGTCAGATGTTATTGTCCAGCTCCAAAGCTCGTTATTTAGTATTGTTAGGTGGACCCTCGCCTCTGGTCAGGACATCCACTATCCTTACTGAAGGAAACTGCATTGTACTATCTATTAGAGGAGATCATGACATGCAACGATCATTCTTTTAGATCATTCTTCCATACTATTGTATTAGATAGTTTTATTACCCAATTAGTATTTTCATTGCATTTTGTCATAGTATATGAACTATGATGTATTGTGAATCTGAGTAGATTTATATTGTTGCGTTTTATAAGCATATACCACCATTTTTTATTACAAAACTATCCTCATTAGCAATTTTCCAATAATAAATAAATTCAGATTATTTATGCTGAAATTTAACAGCATAAACTTTCTCACCTAGAGGGGAGGGAATTGTTATAACAACCTATTCTACAGAGGGATTACATGATGGTATTACGAATTTTGAGCTGTTATATATCAGATAACCGATGTAATTGATTTAGCCAGTTCATATAATAATTAGCATATTTGGAATAACTATAACGTAAAATAACTTGATTAAATATACTCGGATGATAATAGAATACAGTTATTTAGTACTCACAAAATGACACCGCTGATTAGAGACATATTTGAGAGGTAACGAAAATTATAATGTTGATTGTAGGCCTATTCAGCTATTTATAAATACTGAAGTGAGACTTTGTACAAGTAAATAACTTCCAAAATATATGTAGACCTATTATTTTATACATATATATATTAGGGTAGTTTTTGGAATAATAACAATAATCCGTATTGAATAAAGCAACATTAATATGTATTTGACAACATATCAAAATATCAAAAATATTCAAGGAATACAGGTAATTTACGTATATTCCTTGATGTACCTATTTATGTACAGATTTGCCTCCTCTTGCATTGTCTTTATATGTCTGTGGCACCTTTTAGCTTTGTTTTCAACGTTACTATAAGTAAAATGTTCAATTCCATCTAGTTACTTTTAGTTGGCCTTGCCGAATTTGAACCCATGATCCCCTGCATTGAAGTAAAGAGTGCTAGGTACTAGGCTAGGAGAAGATCCAATTTAAGAAACATTGTAAACTTCATAAGATACTTGAATAAATTAAACCAAACAGACATTTATTAATTTTTACTGAAAATTATCAATACGTATTGTACCAATATTTACTACTCCTTAAACATTTTTTAACTAAGCTGATGCGTTAATTTTTCTTACGAAAATCATTAAAAACATTTGTTTGATTTCATTGTAAATTTATTATTATTATTATTATTATTTACATAGAAAAACGAACAAAAACTATAATGGAACAGCAAATTATATTATAGAAAACAAATAAATTAGTATGCTGCAAAACACAATTAAAATGAAAGAAAAGCGTTTATTGTGCTCATATAGAAATTATTTTAGTTGCTCATTCTAAATTAAACTGACTTACACATCGAACGGTCGTGGTAATGAAACAGTGAACCGGTGAACTCACAGGTTTTGTTAAGCCTACAATGAAATGTCAAGCCAAACAACTCAACACATTCGACAGAGGTTCATTATGGTTGTTTGGTTTCGTGTGTATTTTACAAACCAGATTGTTAGTTGAGTGAGGCGTGTTGCTGTTAGACTTCAAAATACGAGTAGAACTGAATGTTTGGAAAACGTTGAAAAGTTATTGTTGGAATAACATAAAAATAAAAATTGCATTTACTTCTAAAAATTAATTATGATAATAACAAATTAGTTAGACGTACAAAATATTCTGTAGATATGTTTTAAAAAAATCATGAACATATATATAAGGAAAGTACTGTAGCAGAAATTTAAATACGAAGCTTTATCAGTTGTAAAGATTATTTTATGTTATCTCTAACCTGTGTAGAACTGTTAGATCTTCCGTGTAATAAGGACCTAACGTTATGACTGAGACTACTTTGGACTTGGAGTGTGATATCTAGTGACTTTACGATGCTTCTTTATTCGTCGATATAGGCTCTAAATTTTTCTCAAATAATGAAACATTTTTAATTTTGTGTCATAACTGTATTTAATGTACTAATGGAAAGTACTAGTTTAAAAAAATATCATATTACTTTTAATATTTTATTATTAAAATCAATTACGTAATCGACAACACAGATGATATACGGTACGGTATAATAAAATATGGGTCATCTAACAAAATTGACAATAACATTGTCCAAGTCTCCCTATCAATTCTGTCATGGAAGGAACGATGATATATTTGCAGAGGTGTTCCACCCCAGGGACTGTCAACCCTCGTCACACTTCCTATTGTACCCCGGTGTTAACATACATCACCAGAGTCTAACTTTAGCTTCACTCTCGTGAGACATAAAATAATATTACAAAGGTATTGTTTTGCGTTAAAAATTAAATGGTTTTTTCTGTGTAAAAGATGTAGTCTACAGAACCTAGAATATCTTTTTACTTTCACCCATATGCGTTAGCATAATGAAAGTATTGTAATCATCCAAAAACAATTTTTTACAAGATAGGCTAAAATCCCAATTTAAGACCACCTCCCCCGAAAGCAAATAGTAATTATTGAAAACAGTTTTTTTGTCCGTTCGTATGTTTTACTGTATCTGTGTGTGTGTGCGTGTGTGCGTGGGCGTGTGCGTGTGCGTGTGTGTGTGTGTGTGTGTGTGTGTGTGTGTGTGTGTGTGTGTGTGTGTGTGTGTGTGTGTGTGTGTGTGTGTGTGTGTGTGTGTGTGTGTGTGTGTGTGTGTGTGTGTGTGTGTGTGTGTGTGTGTGTGTGTGTGTGTGTGTGTGTGTGTGTGTCCATGTACTTCACTGAAAACCAAAGGGATGGATAGATTTTTATGAAATTTGGTATGTAAGTTTATTTAACAAATATCTCCAGACCATTTTTTCACTTGAAATTTTAGTTATTTATCTAATTTGTATGAAGAAAAATGGAACTATCTGATAAACAGCTATAACGATGTTATTCAGGAAAGACGTGAATTACAATTTAAAATATTGTAGTCAAAACTGCATGACTCTAACTTTAATTAATAATTTTTTAGTACAGCATTTTTTTTAATCAAACACATTTAAAAATTCATATTGTAAAAATTCTAATTGTTAAGCTTTATTCCAACAATTTGGATTAAATTTACTGTTAATTTGTAAATTAAAGTTAAAACTATCCTAGTTAACACCTCGCAAAGTTGGGGCTGGAGGTCGAAGGCCGGAAGCCACAACTCAAGTTGTTGAAGGTTGTTTATATAAGAATAAGAATAAAAGAATAAGAATAAGAATATATTTATTTTCTCGAAATATATACATAAAATACATATAATTACATTCAAACATAAAAAGGTTTCTTCTTAATTCTCTGTTAACAAAATAAAACTTATACTACTAGAACAAAACCTTTCATAAATTACATATTTCAAGAAAATACTAGGACCTCCTAAGGCAATGCCTGTTTTAGAGGTTCCTTCTTTTCAAATAAATCTTAATATGCGCATGAGCAAATAATATTAATTTAAAATAAAAAATCCCAATTCTTCAAAATATAAACACTAATATAAAAACATAAATAGCTTAAACCTTAACTCTAAATTTAATGTTATCCTAACCCTAACAGTATAGCTATATAATACAATAATAGGAAACAAAATAAAAACGAAACAATTTATGACTAACCAAATATCAGGCTTGGTTAGACCGGGCGTTTTCCTCAATCCCAAGTATTCGCCGACAAACAAAGTCATGAGTTACATCCCATCCCTTTCCGCCATCTTCCTGCCCTGCCCATAATTAGTAGACACACCCAACGTGTCCTATTGTTGTTTGTCCAAGAATTTATTCAGTTAAAAATAATTGTTAACTTTCCCACGTCTGCCAAATATGTATACTTTACTATGTTATCTGAAATAAATATATGATACAGTGAATAAGTATTTATAAGGTATTAAAATTTATACGATTATAAATGAATAATAAAAATATGTTTGAAAGTGTATTGCTTTAAACTTGAATATTTACAAGGTAATCTATACTTTCTTGCTTTAATAACCAATTTTTTACTTTGTTGGAAAATAATTTTATATTTTTCAAATTTTGCAGAACAATTGGTATTGAGTTAAACATTTTTGGTCCCAGAAATAAATAACTTTTTGTATAGAAAGTGAGATTTGGTTTGGGAACCATAAATACATCCTTTTTTCTTAGCTTAACTTTATGTATTTCGACAATTTCAGGCAAATTTCTCTTCATTACATAGTACATTTTTAAAACTTTATGAACAAACATATATTTTAATGGTAAAATCTGTTGTTTTAAAAATAAATGATATGATGCTTCCATTGGACCTTTCTTACAAATTATTCGAATAAACTTTTTTTCTTGTATAAATATGTGCCTAATATTTGATTCATAAGTCCCACCCCAACAAAAGAGCCCGTAATCTATTCTACTATGTACAAGGGAAAAATATATTACTCTCAATGTTTGTTCACTACAGATATTTTTTAAGAAATAAAAATATCTTAACGTTTTATTAAGTTTATTTTTTAAATCTTGAACATGCATTTTCCAATTAAGCTCTTCATCAAGAAAAATTCCCAAATATTTAATATTGTCTGCCTGCCCAATAACAGCACACTCCGTACAGCATGTCTTACTACATAAGCATTTTGTACAATTGTATATAATTTCATTTGTAAAGAAGACTCTTTGTCTTAAACTGAAATTGATAAATTTTGTTTTTTCCGGACTTAACAACATATGGTTGTCAGAGAACCACCACTGTAGTGCTTGAAAGTCGAAATTCATAGCTTCCTCAATGTCATTCCAATTATCTTTCACATAGCATAAAGCAGTGTCATCCGCAAAGGATGTTAGTTCACCATAAAATTTTGCATTACACAGATCATTTATGTAGATTAAAAATAATAATGCACCCAAAACTGACCCCTGTGGTACGCCATATTTTACTATACCCAAACAACTAAATGAATTTTTAATTTTGACACACTGTTTTCTATTTTCTAAATAACTTTTAAACCAATCAAAAACCACCCCTCTTATACCACATTTATATAGTTTTTTCAAAAGTATACCATGATCAACACAATCAAAAGCTTTTTTTATATCCAAGAAACTTGCACTTACTTTTTTGTTCATATTTATCCCATTATAAACATTACTTATAAAATTGTGAAGGGCAAGTTCAGTGTTTAACCCCTCTCTAAAACCAAACTGTGAAGAACTAAAAAACCTGATTTTTTCAAGATACTTGACTAGTTTTTTTTTCATCAATTTCTCATAGATCTTGGAGAATGAAGAAAGCAGAGAAATTGGCCGGAAATTGTTGCAATCCTGCCTTGAACCATTTTTGTGTAGTGGAATTACTACTGCTACTTTAAGTTTTTCTGGAAAAATACCCTTTTCAAAGCTCTTATTTACTAAGAATAACAATATGTTAATAATTTTAGGGTAGACTTTTTTAATTAGTGATGAGCTAATATTGTCAATACCTGGTGATATTTTATTTTTAAGTGAATTTATAACTTTTATCAAATCTTCTTTACATACATGATCTACAAACATGGATTCTGGATATTGTTTACTTATAAAAGATTTCTTAAAATTTAATGAATAAAAATTATCTGGCTGTACTCTTTTTATATTTAATCTATCAACTACAGTAAGAAAAAAATCATTAAATTCATTAGCTACAGCAATTGGATCATTAATCAAGTCTCCATTAATATTTAAACTTATTTCAGATCGATTCTTTGCCTTTTGACCAGTTACTTCATTTACTATCCTCCATGTAGCTCTAGAATCACCATTACAATTTTCAAAACACCTTTTATAATAAGATTCTTTTAGTTCTCTTATTTGTGTTTGTAGTTTATTTCTATATTTTTTAAAGTATGCTTTTAACTTTTCATTAAAAGGATGTATTTTTAACTTTTGATAAATTTTATTCTTAATTTTTATTTTCATGCAAATAAAATTATTCATCCAAGGCTTGATTTTTTTTAGTTTATTTTTATTTTCCAATATATTTACTTTACTTTGATTTATTATATTTTGAAAAGTGTCAAAAAATATGTCAAAAGCAATTGAAGGATCCTGCTGAGCATAAACATCCAACCAGAGCGTTTTATCAAGAAGAGAGCCCAGTTTGATGTAGTCTATGCGATAAGCAGAAGGTTCAGAATGATCCGGTTGAAGTCTTCTTTGCTCAAGGTCACGCATACACACTGTGACAACTGTCAGCACATGGTCGGTTACGTTTGCCTCAACAGTCAAAACCTCCACATCTATCTTATCTCTGTTTACAATTCTTGCAAAGACATGATCAATACAAGATAACGTGTTCTCTGTAATTCTTGTTGGCTCTTTAGAAAGACATTCTAAACCATTCCTTGATAACAATGTATTGTATTCGTCTGTAATTATATTGGAATCCAAAATATTAATATTCATATCCCCTATTAAAAACAAGTTCTTTTTAATATTAAAAATGTTTCTATCTTCAAGACAATTTTCTAATTCAGTTAAAAACATACTTTTGCTTATACTATGCAATCTATAAATAGCAATAAAAGTAAAATAATGCTTATTTATTTTAATTTCTAATTTGAGTACGTCAGCTGATTGAAAATTCAACGGACAACAATCAATTACTTCCATTGCTGATTTTACATAGATCTTTATCCCCCCTGATCTAAAATTCTCATTTGCCTTTATAAAACTTACATAGTTAGGAATTTCATAGCTAAATGTTTCATGTTGCGATATCCATATTTCAGAAAGAATTATTATATCCGGGAACAAATTTCTAGTAGTTAATTCACTAAGAAACAGGTCAAAATTGCTTCTTAGGCTACGAATATTTTGGTTTACTATATTAAAGTTAAAATTGTTACTATTGTTTAATGTATTGGTAATGTCAGACTATTATTAATAATTTTATTTTCTAAAGAAAAATGTTTTGAAAAAAAATGTTTTACTGAAAAAACAACAATTACATTAATATAAACTCAAAATTATAGTAACTATGAACTAAAATAAAAACAAATCTATATAAAATTATTATTAAACAAGAGAAAGAAATAAACGTTGTACTATATACATATTGAAACTTTACAGCTTACTTAAATCGTCCTGAGTTGTAACAATGGTGTAAGCCGCATTTTCTTCACGCCTCATGAATATTTTTCCGTTGCGGACCCACAGGAACTTGTAGTTCTTCTCCCTCTGGACCACCCTCGTCATAGCTAACAGCTTTCTCCTCGCCGGTGACAGCGACTCATTGACGTAGACGGGTCGGTCGTCTGTTCTCCCCATGTGTCTGGTCGACAGTGTGCGCTTCACACGACGTCTTCTGAGAAATTCTTCTTTGTCCAGACGTCTAACGAACTTTACAATAATACCAGGTGGATTGATTCCGTTTTGTTTCTTCCCCAATCGGTGGCACGCATCTATCATAGAGTCAGATATATTCATATCCAGCGCTTTACCCACACACTTCACTATATCTACAACATTTTCATTAGCTTCCTGAGGAATGCCGTGTATCTCGACAGCATTAGACCTACTGTACTGCTCACTATCTTCCAGCCGTTCTTCAAGAACTTTGATCTTTTGTTTAAGCTGTTTATTTTCCGTGGTCAGTTGCTCAATCAGATTGAAATATTTCTCCATTTTTTCACCTTGCATTTTTAAGACAGATGTATTTTCTTCGAGTCTATCATTCAGAGCTTCGTATGCGACATTATAGCCTTTCTCGTATGTCTTTTGACTATCTCTTATTTCTTGGATAACTTTCATTAGATCTTCTAGGCTAATTTTACCTTCGTCAGCATCAGATTCCAAACGCATACTTTTCCTTCTTGCTGAAGCGCAGATAGAACACCTCCAAACAAGACCATCTGATGTGATGCAATCAATGTCCGCTTTGCTCATCCGTAGACATGATGCATGAAATTCTTTACTGCAATCGTTGCACACCACTTTTAGTTGTTTCACATTAATAACTTTAGCACACTCACCGCAGTTAGGCATATTGAAAATAAATAATAAGTAACAAATGAAAATTATAGACAATATAGCAGCTGTATAGGTTAGGCGGAACAGGTTAATATTGGGAGCACGCACAGATAATATAACGATCCGAACTGCTCGAGCGCTGAGACATCACTGGTGTCTGGCTATGTGATTAATTGAACATCTGTTTTTGAAAATTATTTTATTTAACATTCATTTAAATAAAATAAGTGCTCCGTCTGTTGTACAATCCTTAGAAATATAGTTAGTGAACATTTACTTTTATTTAGATGTGTTTTACATCCTCTAATTTTAATTCAATTCAACAACATATTTATATTCAACTTTACTATGTGACTTGAAGCAAATTTTCATTATTACGATCGGCGTATTAATAATGAATAATAATACATTTTAAGGCAAGATATGTAACGTTGGTTGGGTTTGATATCTGGTTTCGTTTTCGTAAATAAATAAAATTAATTGTTAACTATAAAATAAATGTAAACATTAGTATAGTACAATTTTTATAACCGTAGACTCGGCAGTAAACTACTAACCTAAACCAATGAATGCAGTCCGATGAGTCATTCCTGCATTGAGTGACCTAATTTGATCGAATGTTTGTAAGACGCCATTTAAAATGGTATGGGGGCTTTCTCACAGCTCGCCTACCACCACTTCCGGAGCCCGAGCCTACCATTATAAAAATTTAACTTTACGTGTTTTATATTACTGTTCTGTACATTGAATAGTTTACGTCCTGATTTGCGTTGTTTATATAGTTAAATTTAATTTGTAATATCAGTAATCTGACATAAAAAATATACAGGGAAATAGTTTGTGCCAGTTACCTGGTAACTTTTATTTATTTGTTGGTTATAAGTTTCATTTCATTTTCATTTATTTATTTATTTATTTGTACAACAAATATTCTACATGTAGTCATTTTTATTTATTCCTCTAGCCTATGGCAAATTGAGGAAAAATCTTATTTATAAATACATTTGCTATAGTATTTAAATCATAAAATACATTTTTATCCATTTATTTCTTTCATTGTTAATTTTCAATTAGTACTTATCATTATTAATTTTTTTTCATTTCTTCTTTATTAACAAACTTGCTAAGTCTTTTAACATCTATACTATCAAAAGATATTAATTAGATAACAATTAAATCATACATTAAATAAAAAAAATTATATTAATTCAAAACCAATATCTTATTAGATCTAAATACATATAAATATGAAAAGTAATGTAAGATAATATAGCTTAACACATTGAAATAAAACATAACATAACACAGTATAAATACCTTGACCACTCCAAATATTAGGAATATTAACGAGAGTAAATATATAACAACAAAAACAGTAACAACAAAAACAATAAGTCAACAATAAACAATAAATTAATCTTCGGTGGAATATTCATTTACAAACAGTTGCAAAAGTAATTTAGGGCACAACAAAGTTCAGGTTCTAATAGTGTAAATGTTTGGACTGTACCAAAGGTCTACTGTGGACGGAACTGACTGTACACCAAAGAGGGGTGAAATCTAAAAAAAACATAACTTGAACGAGTTGCATTCCTGCACTGTTTTCATATGCAACAGATTATTTAGGGTTATGTTGACAAATAAATGATATGATGTCTGATTCGTTAAATATGATTGTATTTCCTATTATTTGTAAAAATGTGTGTCAGTGTATGTGTGATAATCAGTTCTTTGTGTTTGGTGTTTATTGTAATTAACCCATGTGATTTGGATGTATAACCTAAAAGTCATTTTTGGTGTTGGTTGGTAAGTAAGTATATTGATGTGTAGGACTAATATTTTATGTTATGTTTATAAACTAATGAAATAGTTTTTAAGGTGTGTTTTCAACTGGCTGTAATTGTGTAAATGTTGTAAATTTAGAGGTAATGAGTTAATTAGTGATGGGATTCTAAATTCAAGAGCTAGCCTACCATAATTATTGTAATGCCTTTGCACTTGATATTTTCTATGCCTCAAATTATATTGCACATCACGCTGAATTCTATAATCCTCATTGAAATAATGTTTACTTAGGTCTATGTATCTAGCCAAACAATCAAATTTCATTATTCCTAAACACTCCAATGGAATACTACAAAATAGTACTTTCAATATCCTTGTTATGACATTTTTTAATTGTATTTTGACATATTCAGGGGCTAAATAGTACACAGTTATTCCATACTGAAACATACTTTGCACAAGAGAAAAATAAATATGTCTCTTTGTGCTTACAGAAAAAAGTTATCCAATCCACCTACACTTAAACAGTACTGTTCTTAGGCAATTTGTTAGATAGGCTATATGTGAATGAAATTTCATATCTGAGTCTAAAATAATTCCAAGATGTTTTATAGTGTTACAAAATGTAAGAGATTTACATGAACAAACAGTATTTTGTGTAAAACACCTTGAATTATGGCATAACAGTTCAGCATATTTTTCTATTGGCAAACTAATATTTATTCTAGGAATTCTAAAAATTATACCCTTAGTTTTTTTAGAGTTTAACATAATTGAATTGTTAAAAAAATATTTTATTACCAAATCTAAATCTTTCTGTACTATGGACATACCTCTATTAATATTATTATGAACTAGATACATTATGTTATCATCTGCATATTGTAATATTTTACCATGTATTTTTAAATATGGCAAATCACTCACATATATGTTAAATAGGACCGGTGATATAATACTCCCCTGTATTAAGCCAAATTCCTGATTGTAACTATCACTAACAATATGTCCTACAGAGGTGCATATTTGTCTATTTTTGAAATAATCAGTAAAAAATAACATTAGTTTACCCTTTATTCCTATATTAGATACTTTACTGAGCAACATTTTGTAATCTACTTTATCAAATGCTTTTGTTAGGTCCATTGCGACAGCTATTACAAATTTATTTTCATGTAATGCCTTATTAATATCATTAGTCAAGTATTCCAAAAGGTCTATTGTAGATTTGCCTTGTACAAAGCCAAATTGACTTTCACTGATTATTTCATTTTCACATAAATATCTAGTTAGTTGGTCATTAACATAATGCTCCAGAATCTTCATTATAATAGATATTGACCCAATAGGCCTATATCTATTTAAATCATTCTTAGTATTTCCATTCTTAAAAATAGGCCTAACATATGTTATTTTCATTCCAAATGGAATAATACCAGTTTCAAATATTCTATTTATTAGATGGATGAGAACATGTTTTAAATATAATATATTATTTTGTATTTCTTGTGGCCTTATTTTATCTGGTCCAGCTGATGATCTTACATTTATTTTTCTTATAGTTAACATTAGTAGTTTCTCATTTATAGGCCTAAATAACATACTCATCTTACTCCCTATATTATATTTACCCTCTTTAAAACTGTTATCTAGATTAAACGACTCTCCAGTAAATTGTTTAATAATGTTCTTTGTCATATTAGAGAAATTATTATTAAATTCGTTTGACAAAAAAGTTAAGTCATCATCATTTTCAACATTAAAGTTAGATTTGATATTTTCTAATACTGTAGGCCTAGGTTTTTTATTGATAGACTGATTTATTATATTCCAGGATTTTTTATGATCTCTTGAAGTTTCAGATAACATTTTAAAATAGTATTCATTTTTCGCTTTTCTAATTTTACCTAATAAGTTGTTTCTAGTATATCTAAACAATTCTCTTAAATGCAAATTATATCTATCTCTCTTAACCTGATTCCACAAGAAGTTCTTATATTCTATCAATGCTTTGATATCATTAGTTATCTAAGGATTAATATTTATTTCCTTATTGCATTTTACATTTATCTTAGAAGTATCATAAATTCTATGAAATGTATTAACTATTTGACAATAAATTTCCT
Organism: Stictocephala bisonia; assembly: GCA_035578905.1. Taxonomy (NCBI): domain Eukaryota; kingdom Metazoa; phylum Arthropoda; class Insecta; order Hemiptera; family Membracidae; genus Stictocephala; species Stictocephala bisonia. The sequence continues at coordinate 242 of JAQJVL010001233.1, read as the reverse complement.
CTGGGTCCATTATGTCCAATATTGGCCACCAATTCTCCTGTTGAATAGCAAGACCTACTTTTTTACAATCTAAAACTTCTTTAAAAATGTTTTCCTTAATAGTTCTGTTCTTGCCAAAGTTTATAATCAATCCTGTCCAGTAATGATCTGCTATCTTATTTTCTATCACATAGGCTTCATATTTACTACCAGGCAATCTTACATTAATGTGGTCTAAACACTTTGTTTCTAAACATATTATA
>JAQJVL010001232.1:185000-226958 GCA_035578905.1 Stictocephala bisonia | reverse complement strand
GGTAGTCAAGGTTCAGATGTGCAGGGAAGATAACTGAGTGTCAGGCTTGTCAATTAGCTGAAAATCAGACCGACACTACGTGGTTCGGATGCCACGCAAAACTGTAGGCCCCTTAGTTTCCCTGGCTATTAGGCTATTAATAAGTAGCTCTTTCTGAGGAACAGTCGACCTTAGTTTGTAACAATGGTTACACACATTCATCTACACTCTTCACACTCATTCGCCCCTAATATTCACCCATATCTTGACGATCGGCGTCTTATTGATAGTGAATAAAAATAATAATAATAAATAATAATGAAAGAAAAATAGAAAATTAAAAATATAAAATGCAAGAGATAAACTGAATTATCTCTCGACTTTTTCCCGAGACTGTTACTGTTGTACTGAAAAGCAGTTTATACAGAGTAACGCTCCAATAAAAGGCATTTTATTTATTTATTTTATTTTACTTTAAATAAAAACTGATAAAATGTATTCAAATGAATATTTTATTTGTCGTTATATAACAGGCCAACTGTTATGTGATCACAGTCAATATGAGATAAAGACGTTTAACGAAAGATAAGTAATATTTTTTTATAGAAATGTAACTAAATAGTTTTTTTTTATAAAGGGAATAAGTCTTTCCACACTGAGTGTGGGACTCGCCCTTAAGAATAAACTTCAATTAAGGGAATACCCACTAAAACCCATACAGGCTGCGGTGATCCAAGCCCCCGGAACCCTTTTGGATAACTTCATGACTGGCCGCGTGTCTTGGCTTTTACGAGGTCACTTTTCTTCTTCATATTGGACACCTAGTGGTCAGTTAGGCATCCTCCCTCACTTTTGACATGTAGTACTGTGTTGGTGTAGGCCACAACAGTTCTTCGTGTTTCTTCACTTTCCAGCATTACCTCCACTATGGTGTCTGCCGTAACAGGACTTACTCAGAAGACAAGTGCTCTCTCTCCCCAGCGAAGCGCCTACACATAAAGAACGAGTGATGACAATTATCCTTGTCTTCCGGGCAGTATTTGCACTAAAGTGACCTCACCTTCCCCATCCGGTGCAGATACCTAAAGTATCCATGATCCGTAAGTAGCTGGCAAAGGTAGAAATCAACCTCTCCACTCCGGCCGATCCAGGCCTCGGGATCACTCATGAAGCGAAGAGTCCTCCGCCCACCAGAGCTCTCAACTGCTCTGCCAAGCTCGCTGAGTCAAGTAAATGGTTTAATTAGATTATAAATATGAAAACTAATCTATAGATATTTTTAATGTTTGTTGGAAATGTAACTCGGAAAACATTACTTATGCAGCAATGGTTACTTTTTATCTTTCATAGTACAATTCTGTTAGTTCTCTAATGATTACCGGCGAAGCTCAGTGGCTGACTGCGGAGGGCAAGATCCAAGGTTTGAATCCCCAACTGAGCAACCGTTGGTATTTCACTTGTTTAAATACAGTCCACGCACAGGCTATCAGGCCCATCTGAACTGGCAAGTCAAGTTTTTATAAATTTTAAAAAATATTTTGAGAGTTTTGGCTCAAATACTGTTATATAGTATGTTATTTAAGGCCAGTTAACTTGGAAGTAGATAATATTTTAGAATATATGTGTGTGATTTCCCCAACTAACTTTGATAGCACTCATAACTAAATTAAAAAAAAATGTTCCTGTTACTTTTTTTAAAATCATGAATGGCATAGTTTAATCCCTCCACATATCAAATAATTAAATCTTCCCACAACTACGAAAGCAACTTAACATATTCAATACCTTTCCAGGAAGGTTCACTCACTTGTGCAGTTACATACCAAACATTCCAACCATCACATATGTAGGAGAACTATGTGAACTATGTAGGAGAAATATGTGGTTTATGCCTAGAACTCGTCCATAAACGTTGACGCTATGTATGTGGAAGCTAATCGTTATTTTATTCTAGACGCCTATCATAATTGAATCACAGGCTAAGGATTGACCATTCCGCTCTTTTCAGGCGGGATTAGCCTGGCTTCATTTCGTTGGAGAGGCAAATGTTGATAGCTTATGACTTAGCTCTGTGATGGAAGATCGATATTTGCCATTCAGACACAAGTAGTTTGTGTTTTGAAGTTTAGATATTGTTGTAACTAATATCGGTTAAAATTTATCATCGAAATTTAGAATCAGATTGGACACTTATCTAAATTTGTTATAATCAGAATAAGCACAGTTCAGTATCTATTTTCGATTTTATCTTTCTCCACACTCTACCCATCCTCCATAGTCTAATAAACTGTGCGAGGAACTTTATCAGAGTAAGGGGAGAACCAATGCACTACAATATTACTGATAAAACAGGATATTGACTGTAAAACAGTCAAGGCCAGGATTTGAACCTGCGTTATCTCTAACTCAGGTACAAAGTCCTGGCACATTATACCATTAGGCAACTGGCTCTCCCACTACTTCAATAACAGTAGCGTTTTAAATAATTATTATTAATAATTAGAACATTGTTTCATGAACTGGTCCTAACTTTCAATGCAATAATATCATAAAAAGTAGCAGATTGCTTTATAATAACTAATTAATTAGTTAATGAAAAATAATTTCATATTTTTTTAACATTTAGCTGCAAATGCAACTCGCTGTTGATTATGGAAAAACAGATCTAAAATTTTAGATAGAGAAAACATTTGATATTACTTTTCTCGATAGTTGGTCAGCTATTTTTGTAGTTCTACAGATATACAAAACAAGACACAAAAAAGCTGGATTATACCCGGTATACGAGCGATATTTTTGTATGCTTATAAAGTGTGTTATAACACACCATTTAATAAAACACGGACCGTAACTGAGATTCCGGTTACTTGTTATCCCACTCAAAGGGGGTAGTATAAATCCCTCTCAAATCGTAATAAAAGGAGTGAGATCTGTCCCGAAACGTTTATTGCAAAACACTGTTAATGGAGCAAAAGTTGAATATCGATATTACCAATGGCTGTTACTGATTATAATAATTCATTCATAACGAAATAAAAAAAGCACTATACATAGGCCGCTTAGAAACGGTCTTTTCAACGCACTTGTGCAAATGAGATGCAAAGAGTGGTGGAAGTGAGACAGAGAAGTACTCTTGCCCCACTTTTTCATTACATTTAAAAGTTCTCATGGCCATCAGAGTGGTAGGCCACGTGCTGATGGCGCAATAGCAAGTCCCGTCCATTTTACATCATTAGGATGTTTAGCATGACCTTTGGTATGTTTGATGAACAGCAACGAATAAAAATTAGGACGATTAAATTAAATCATTATTTAGCATTAAAACAACAACTACCAATAGTATCAATAACACAATGAACAATAATGTGAACAGTAATAATTATCATTTTTTTTAAACTTGTTCAGTTCGTTATAGTTATTTTTTCAACTAAATACTGTTGTAGAAGTTGAACACTTGACGGTGGAAGTTAGACACATAAAGACAGCTCACCGGTGGAAAGATTCCCCTCCGCTACTGGAACCACTAAGTGCGTTAAATATAACACGCAGGTCGTTTTATATCCGGCCCCATCATAAGCAGATTTTGATGAAATTTGGAGGAGAGAAAACTGAAGAATTTATTTAAATTTCATCCATAAGTGGGTAGAAACATCCCCTCGTATTTCAATAAGAGTAATATCAATATTAATTACTTTCAAACAGCTCATGCACAAAACATAAAAATGGGGCAAACGCTTGACTAATTTGGTGTTCATTGAGAAATGTTAAAGTCATTAATACTAACTCTAATATGATAGCACTACTTATTATCCCTCTAAAGTAGACTTATAGGGTTTATAGATGATAAACCAGAGATATCTAGGGGTTGGCAGCAGGCTGAGTTATTTATATTAATCTGATGGTTAGAGAGAACAAAGAGAATGGTAAGCAAACATAGAGAACCACCTCGAAGTGAAGCAGTCGGCTAGTATACTCGAGGTGCGACATGGACTACCTGTGTTAATCCCAGCGACCCAAAGGGCCATAAAACTGGAACTCGAGGTGCGACATGGACTACCTGTGTTAATCCCAGCGACCCAAAGGGCCATAAAACTGGCACTCGAGGTGCGACATGGACTACCTGTGTTAATCCCAGCGACCCAAAGGGCCATAAAACTGGCACTCGAGGTGCGACATGCCACCTCAGGTAGCCCGGCGAAGGGTTGCGTGGTTGTAGACGCACTCTCTCTCTGTGTCCATAAATATATATATATATATATATATATTTATATATATATATATATATATATATATATATATATATATATATATATATATATATATACAAAATAGGACCTGCGTTACTAGGATAATCACACCAATTCAATAACTAGTCTAATTAAATACATACTTTCACACTTAAAAGGAATCAATATTTTCCGGAAATACAATTTTTTTTATTTCAATAAAAAGTAGTAGAACTATAATTTTTTCTGGACACTCCGATCTGCTTTACATAGCTAAATAGATTATTATTAGCTAACCTAACCTAACCTAACCTAACCTAACCTTTTTTTTAACAACCTAACAACCAAATTTTTAAACTATTTGACGCCGTTAAACATTTTTATTGTAATAAATTTCTTTGTTTAAGTTAAACTATAAATTGTCATTGAGCGATGATTACTTATTGAATCATCGTTAATCATGTGTCTCATTGTATGGCTGTAGTTTTCAGATAATTTTATCACTGTAAATATATCAACTATTAGCCGCCAGACCAACACGGCCACACTGCTAGCCGAAGCACCATGTCGCACCTCGAGTGTTAGTTTTGAGTTCTCTTTCGCTGCATGTCGCACCTCGAGTGTCCAATTATGACCCTCAGGTAGTCCATGTCGCACCTCGGGTGCCCCCTTACGAATTTATTGTAAGTTTCACGCACCCCGAGTAGCTGATTTCTAGCAGAAAATTTTCTAGTAATTTTCATATAAAATTCATAAATTGGCACCACTGGCTGCTTAGGACCAACGGATTACAGGTGACTTCTGAATTACTTCAGGTGACCTGGGAGGCGGGTTGAATGCAAGGACAAGATCTCTCGCCGTTCATCCATCCAAGGAACAGCCTTGCTTGAGCTAAAAAGAACAAGTAAAAGCAAAATTAAGAAGGATAAATTAAAGCAATGCTTCTTACTTTGAAAATATAAATCAACTTAAATTTATTTTATTGCAACATCCCACGAATTAATTGTACATGGTAAGCGAAAACACTTACTACAAAAAAAAGTACAAAAGGTTAAAAACCATGGTTTCATTAGTATACCATTTTCATATATTAATGCTATTGATAGTCGGTTATCATTTCATTTATTCTCAATAATGGTTTACTATAACTTTGGTAGAAACAGTTATACGTTTTGCATTTACCTTTAATAAAAGTTAAGGTTTACAATGAACTCTGTTCGAGCAAACCAAAACAAAGTTTCACAGCTGAGTCAACTACCTTACACATAGGATAAAGTAATAGCAGTCTCGCTAGATCGCTTGATTGGTAAAGTTTCTGTTCGCACTTCCACCTCTTTCAGTCAGTCAGTTGTCAAATATTGCTATCTACGTTTACTGACAAAGCTATTGTGACAATTTGAAAATAAAAACACTCATACATAGTATTCGCCAATGTATGACTCCTTAAAGAGGTAAATAAAACAGATTTACAATTATCCATCATTAGAAAAATTTTAATTTAAATATTAATATACATATGTGGTTGTAAATATTAATAAAATTTTTTATTACTCAAATAACTGTTAAATCGTGTTCAATGAAAATATTAAGTTTTTTGCAAGAACTCACCCATGCTATCAGGTTTTATTTTTTGTTGAGTATTTATGTCACGTATTGTTCATAATATTAAATCTAAAACTGAAAAATAAATGAACTATTATGCAAATTATAAATCAAGTGTTATGGATTGAAATGAAAATATTATACTACGTAAAAATTAATAAAAATCACCTCAATTTACGTTACTTTTGGATCAGAATGTAATAAAAATCAAATTTAAAGTTAAAAGAGGTCTATTTTACCAGGTGAAGTTAGTATTAAGAAGACCTTTCTAGCACTTTACCAGGAGACCAACGGTTTAATGGTGATTTCCGAACCACCACCAGTGACTGGGCTGGTGGGCTACGTGCGAGGAGAATATCACTCACTGGTCACTCGTCCAAGGAACAGCCACGCTCGATATTGCTTGACGCCATTATCTAGTGGTAACTTCGGAACCCTCGTTTAGACCAGAGGACAATTTTAGTTTTAAAAATATATGAGAGTCGGAAAACAACTCAATACATTAAGATTGTATTTTAGTCCTATTAGAAGTGTCTCACTTGAATCTATGTGGTAGAATGGCTAATAAGTAATATAGTCCCTACTACTGAGTGAAATAGACGTTAAAGTGGTTGGTTTATGAAGGTCTGTCAATATTCGTGTTTCTTCTATCCTACATACTTCATGTAATCTATTATGTGTAAAACATATATTTTGAAACATACTTACTTTAATAGCTGAAGATGTTACACTGAAGAGGAGTCTGAGGTGATCATTATGGATGTTACTTATGGGTCAGATGTTGTGAAGGAAAGATAACTGAGTGCCAGGCTTGACAGTTAGCTGAAAATTAGACCAACAAAGCGTGGTTCGGATTCCACGTAAAGCTGTAGGTCCCTTAGTTGCTTTGTTTGTTGGACTATTAATAAATGCTCTTTTTGAGGAACAGCTGACCTTAGTTAGTAACAACGACTACACTCGTCACACTCATTCGTTTCTCACATTCGCCCATATCTTGACGATCGGTGTCTTACTAATAAATAATAATGAACCTTCAAGTGCTTCAGTTTTATACGTGTTCAAGCTGAGTAATAAAAAAAATTCTGTATTATACATAAATGGCACAATATGTTAAACCTATTAAAACATAATACAATTTGCTTTCCATGCTTTTAACCTAAGTAATTCATTTATGTATAATTGTCTTTCATTTATGCATAAAAGATTTACTTAACAAGAATCAAAGAAACATTGTTAGGAGCTCCACAATCAAATTAATAAAACGTATGGACTATTTTAGGATATAGAAGATTTAACCAATTTAACAATGGCACTTTGCTTAATTTGTGATTAGGGAAACTTGGGAACAATAGGGCCATTGGTTACAAAGACTAACCTTGTTAAAGCTGTAAGACAAAACTTTAATCATTTTACAACTTTATTCTATTGTCACCACTTTAGTGTTCACTTCAAAATGTTTAATTTGTTCACCTCTACTTTTTGGTATATTTGCGTTATAGTTTCTTTATTTCAATTGATCCGTATCCAAGTTACAGTCAGATTTGTTATTATTTATAGTTTAATGTTGACAAAAAAAAAAAAAAAAAGATTTTTTTACAGATGATGTATTTAATTTTTCACACTATGTGAGTTTTAAATACCTCACGTCTAAAAAGTAGAGACATTTTGATGGTTTACATTAGTTTTCACTTTTGTATATACGAATATATCAATAATTCAATGTTTTAAGAGGGGATTAACAACATTTTTAGTTTTCAAAAATTAAAGTGATTCAAAGTAGGAATATGATAACTATTCTACAGAAATGAGTGAATTGATGTAATGGGCCAATTATTGTTTAACCACTGATTGATATATTCAAGGGTTTACTACCTTAAGGTGCTTACCAATCCAACAACAGTGCCAAGAGGGTAGTTACTAGAACTTCGTACAGTCACGTGACATTAAGTGGAGTTCTCAACTTTGGTATAACATTGCCAATTAGCGTTAATTGATCAACAACCCTTTATACACACAATGAATATTGACAGTTTAAATCTTAACTAATAGGATTAAACCGACGCCATTCAACGAGTCGTACCTATAAGTGCGTATAGTTTATATTTATAGAACGTATTAACTTGAGCTGATAGTTTGATAATTATATTATTCTGGTTATGCTAAGAACTTAACTTACAGCCTTTGACTCATTTAAAATACAGATTTGCAGAGTATTTGTGTACTGGTGTTGATGAAACTGCACTAAAATCCATGTGTGAGTTATAATGTCATTTATAATATAATGACCATATAAATTGTTTCAAGTATAACTCTATCAAATATTACTTTTATGGTAAAACCCCCCAAATAATGTGTCGTTGTTATGACAAAGATAAAATTTCAAATAGCAATAAAATACACCTAGATCAATTGTTTATGACGTAACTATAAATAATGGTAGTATAAATAAATATTACAATATGCTCAAGAAGTTTTTATCTTATTTTAAAGACTGTATACGTATGTTTTTAGCAATATATACTAACATGCTAAAATATCCAAATGAAAAGAGAACAGCTATGTTATTTAAGTTTTTGTAAATTATTTAAAACATTCTAATTAATTACAGTGGTTCGAATAAAATATATTTGTTACCAGGCAAAAGATGTACATTTCATTAGGCAATACATTCTCTAATGTCCCTTAGGCTTCCAGATAAATAATTACATTTGTTTGTATTTTTCCTTTGTTATATCAACAAAGAAAGTATTTATATAATGGATATTGTAATACTTTCAAAGGGCTACATCCTTAAAAAATTTTATTGCATTGTAATTTTTTATTTTTTATTTTGTGGAATTTACAACGGAAGACTTTCTCATCATCCATACATTTTGCATTTATTTTCTTTTGACAGTTTTTTAAAGTAAACCCTCCCTAAAGTGAAATATACCATTTTAAAATTAATCAACAGCATTTGAATGCTTTTTTACAACATTCATCAACATACATAATTTTCTTATAAGTAAAAGTAATATAATCAATTTAATTAACATTCCAAACATGATTACAGATTTTTTTTAATTTACGGGTCTAAATATAATTTTCTATTTGACCTTATACTCAATAAGAGTAAATAAAATTAATGTATATCTTTTCTTTTGATATCGTGAAAAAGATCAATTTAAAGTGATAAAACTGTCTACGCATATAAAATGTATAACCATACAGTTTATAAGGATTTTAATAAGGATCAAATAATTACTTTTTGACCTCTACAAGCTAAGAAAAAATGTAGTTTCAGGAAGTGTATAAGACTTTAGTTTCTTCAAAAGTTAAAACATTGGAATTTATAAAACTTACAGAAAACATTCCAGTTAACCACGCGTCAAAATATAAATGCGATTTGTTAACAGGGTTTTAAGTAGTAAAAGTGTACAGTTGATGAACAGTAAAAACTAGTTACCATTTCGTTACTTGTTTTTGTTCCAACAAGGATAACAATTATTAAATCTTATTATGGAATAAAAAAAATTATAGTATGCCATAAAGTACATTTAAACAAGTCAAACAACGATTAGATTTTTCATAGACGCCTTAATCCACCTTCCCCCTTAATCCACCTTCTAATCTAATATTATGTAAACAACCCTCAATATTAGATGCATATTGACAGGAAGTTGGTGCAGTTTTATATTAATTTGTCAAGAGTTAAATTGAAAATTAGTGTATTTTACTGAGTATTATAAACGTAAAAGTTCATCGTTATATGTCATGAGATATTGTAGGTTGAAAAATCATTTTGTTATAATTATGGATGGAGGAATGAAAATTTGGATACTTCGTTCCAAAAACATTCATTCGTTGATACTAAAAACGGGAATATCCCAATTTGTGGCCAATAAAAATATGGAAATACAAACAATTTAGAATTATAAATATTTTTGACAGTTTCTTTACTCAGTACTTGGTCTTAATTCTTTGAAAATTAATATAAGACTCATACTGAATTTATTTGTTAGTTTTGGGAATTTGAATTAATGATCAATAATTTTATTAATGATGATATATTCCCTATAACTTCCATGTGTAATCCAATTTTTCCACTAAATTGGAAGTACAGTTATTACTGAATAGCACGAAATGTAATTAGTGAGTCGAGTTAACAGACCTTGTATTAGATAAAGTGGCCAAGCCTAACTAAAGCCAATCCGGTCAGATTGAGATTGATGGCGTTTAAACTGAACAGGCTGTACATGGCTTGTTGAGTCTCCTGATATTTCCCAATGTGTTTAGTTTAGGTTAACACTATATGAATTTTTTATTTTAAATGTAGTATTGACTTTTTGTATCGAATTCCAAAGAACGAAGTGTAACTTATGTCATGTAATATTAAACCGTCTCATGACACATCGCTCTTTTACGCAATTATAATAAAAATATTTATTAAGAAGTTAAATAAAACACGATGTAGACGCTATATTAAAAAAATAACAGAATAATACTAACAACACTTTTAAAACTATAATTAATTTTAAATTAAATACCCATACTAAATAAAATAATCATTTTTAATACTTATTTTAAATGTTGTCATGTAACTTGTAAAAAATACTTAACAAATTAAAACATTTATATCTAAAAAATATCCTTTCCGACACCATAACGGTTCCAAAAACCCAAGAATTCTCAGTAAACCAAGAGAAAGCCCTACAAATTACCCAGCTAGGAATTTATATCCTTCTTATTAAGGCAGTTAAAACTTTTAATGGTCCTATAACTTTGCGATTTGGAGATATTCCACTTTTAAAAATCTTCAGTGAAGTCAAGCTGCATTTAAGATCTTTTCATTCGTATAAATCTTCTTTAGATTATTAGTCTTAATGTTCACATGTAAACCATGAGTTTAACACCACTCTACTACATAGTCCATGTTTAAATAGTTTTCTCTATCTAAACATATTCGGTAAAATGTATATTGTTCGTGTATGTCAGTTGACTGGGGGATAAGACATCTATATCATCTGAAGGGTGGGATAAGACAGACTCAGATCCCCTTGTTCTTAGGGTAACCAGGCTGTCACCACCAGCCTTAAGGATGATTTACCATCCTTACCTGCCATTGTGGCATTACAATGGATGATAATTGGGGGTGTGCTTTAAATTTTGCGTTTACCCTCATTTTATAGGAGTATAATTTTTACCTTTTCATAAGATCAATGATGAGATCGGATGATGATAAACCAAATAGTCAACAATGTTATTTTTATATTTAAGAAATTAAATATGATTAAATTAGTGACGTATTTATTTAAGTACAACAAATGTTATACAATATTTATTTTATAAAAGTACAACAAAGGTTTCTGTATATCTAATAATATTAATATTATTAATAAATTAAGATTTTAATATTTTTATATAATATTAATATTATAAAATATTAATATATACAAATATATATATTAATTTATAAAAATTAAGCTGTGTGGCTTAGAAATATCACGGTTGTCCTTATACATAATTCAAGCAAATAAAAGTGTATTAACTAATAAATATTTCACGTTTTTCTGCAAATAATGTTCTATATCAAATAAATGATGGTAAATAAGAAATGTTGGAGTTTCACAAATTTTTTGTTTTTTTCTCTTTTAACTAGTAAAAATTAAACTCAGGAACTCGAATCCATAGACAAAAATGTCCACCGAATGCACAGAGCTTCATTAAAAAAACTTTACACAAATTAAATATTATGTATTTTTTATTTATCTTGCGCAATTCTTTCTTCTAAAGACGAATATGACATTAATCTCATCATAAGATAAATAATAGCTCAGATATCCAACAAAAATATTGGTTAGATTAAATTAGGCTAAGCTATTTCAGGTCATTCTAATTTAAGATTAGCCTATGCCTACCTTACTCGAAGGCTTGGATTCTACGTAACTCGTAACGGTTGGGTATATTAAAAACTACTCAAGATTATATTATTATTATTGGCTATACAAAACCACAAAAAAAATTATTTGTATATGATAGTTTAAAAACTCGTAGATAAATAAATAAAAAGACTCGTAGTTAAAAACAATTGACTTGACCACCATATTGGCAAATGGCAGCCTAATCGAAAAATATTACCTACATACTCTTAATTCTCTTCAAAAACAAGGACGTGTTTAGTTAGTGGGTGTATTTAGTTTGTAGATTCCCGATGTGTGTAGAGTTAAAACAAAACACAACCTGTATACTCAAAAGTATTCTAATCTCATTTATAGGTTTCACTAGAATACGGCATGTGTCAAATACTTGAAAAGGGCGCTCCAAAGTGTCCAGACTCAACAGGAACAACCCGGACAGTCGACCAGAGTTCGAACTGGTGTGTTCGTAGTATTGTGAATGTTTTAATAAACAAATGAGCCATTCGTTAGAATATCTACTTACGAAAAATAAACAAAACCATTATGAATCTCTCGGACGTAACGTGTTAGGTGAGTGAGTTGCTGGTTTCATTCCTTTGTGAGTCTCTCGGATCTGAGGATAGTAATCGTGGTTTATTGATGTCGAACACCATAATATCTGTGCGTTTCGTACTTACACAGTACTAGTTTTTGTTGTTTGGCGTTCATTTGTATTTAATTTCTGCCAAGCCTTAATGTAGTAATCAATAAATAAAAGCAAAAGCAGACCACTTAAAAATGACAATAATAATAACGAAATAAAAATAACAAACAATTGTAGGCACTAGGGGCGCATTGCTGTAATCCAGCTGCTTAGGGACAAAGTGTTGTGGAGATTTTAGACGATTTGTTCTAATCTCAGTTGTATTAATACTTGCAAAGCTTCCAGTATATGGTTACTATTTACGTGAACATGACTAAAGAAGTTTGGGGTGTCAATGTTGGATGGTAGTTAGTGTCCCGATAGTGGAAATAACCGAATAACAGGCTCGTCAATTGGCCGAAACTACGTGGTTCGGATTTAATGTAAAGCAGTGTCCCTTAGTTTCCCTGGCTATTGAGCTATTAATAAATGGTTCTTTCTTAGCTAAGACGAAATCAATTAGTAACAAAGCTACAATAGTCATCCAAAACCATCCTACACTAAAATAATCATTAAAATTTGCCTTAAAATAAGCACAAGCTGTGACGGCATCTCAAATCTCAATTGTAATTCAAAACAGAGAATTAAATGTAAATAACACTATTACCAAACGATTAAATTGAATGCACATATTTGCTATGGAGTTGGCAAAATGTTTCATTAAAGGTTTCGTTTCATTTTTAAAAGCGATTCAATTATTGTATCTAAATAAAGATTTAATTGGTTCATGTTATTGTAAAAAAAAAAAAAAAAAAACATATATATAAATATAAAAAGTCTACTCAAATCACACGTATTCATTTATTTATTTTTACATGAATCACATATATATTGGCCTAACTAGGAGTGTCTTACCAGTTAATAGATATTTTTAATGTTCTAACAAACAGTGCAAGCTATAATAATGCACAATTGATACTAAGTACAAAGTAACACTAGGCGGGCTTCAACTAGCTTAACTAATATTGTGGCTTTCCTATAGTAAATTAATAATGTAACTTAAAATACTTGACAAGCACCAGTTGTATTATGTCGACCCTTTCAAGGGCGCTTTCTTCGTCCATATTTTCGCATGAGTCACAAAACTTAAAGAAAATAAAAAAACAGTTAAACATTTTAGTTGTAAGTTAGATATTTTCATACTAGGAACAAGTTAATTATGTTAGTAACATGTACAATTTCCCAATAAAATTTATTTAATAAAAAATCTTAGCAGAAAGTGGTCTGGCTTTTAACACGTAAAACGTCAGAAATTAAACTATAATGCGCCTTATATATAGGTTGCACTCGATGCACAGGTGCATTTCCGTTGACAAAAGGGAGTGATAGAAGTGTCATAAGAAAACTATTTAGTAACACTATTTACATGTTTACGTTTTTATAATAGGCAATAAAAATAAATTGCCTATCATTAACCAGTGAGACGCCGATTGATGAAATAAGAGAACATTTATTAATCATCTGTGGCAGCAAACTCTTGATTCTGCCAATACTGTTCATATGGGAGTGAAAATTGCAAAGTGGTAATGTTAGACATTACTTTTAGTAAACGTCAGTAAAAACCTACGTAATCTGTTCACCACATAGTATGTTATGCAAACCAGCGTATACTTTTCATTACTGACAATATGTTATACAAACCAGCGTGACACGTTCAATACTGACAAATATACTATACAAATACACAAACTAACGTGACTCGTTCATCACATATGTTATGTAAGCCAGCGTAACCTTTTCATTACTGACAATATGTTATACAAACCAGCGTGACACGTTCAATACTGACAATATGTTACACAAACTAACGTGACTCGTTCACCACATATGTTATGTAAACCAGCGTAACCTTTTCATTACTGACAATATGTTACACAAACCAGCGTGACACGTTCAATACTGACAATATGTTACACAAACTAACGTCACTCGTTCACCACATATGTTATGTAAACCAGCGTAACCTTTTCATTACTGACAATATGTTATACAAACCAGCGTGACTCGTTCATTACTGACAATACGTTACACAAACCAGCGTGACAATTTATTACTCATAATACGTTGCACAAATCAGCGTGATAAGTTCATTACTGTCAAAACGTCATACAAACCAGCGTGACACGTTCAATACTGACAATAACTTACACAAACTAACGTGACTCGTTCACCACATATGTTATGTTAACCAGCGTAACCTTTTCATTATTGACAATATGTTATACAAACCAGCGTGACTCGTTCATTACTGACAATACGTTACACAAACCAGCGTGACAAATTTATTACTCATAATACGTTGCAAAAATCAGCTGATAAGTTCATTACTGTCAAAACGTCATACAAACCAGCGTGACACGTTCATTAGAGACAATATTTCATACAAACCAGCGTGGCACACTCATTACGGACAATATATTTTACAAACCATCGTGACACTTTCGTTACTGACACTCTGTTATACAAACCAGTTTGACACTTTCATTAGTCACAATATGTTTTACAAACTAGCGTGACTCGTTCATTACTGACAATACGTAACACAAACCAGCGTGACACGTTCATTACTGACAATACGTAACACAAACCAGCGTGACACGTTCATTACTGACAATATATTATGCAAACCATCGTGATACATACATTACTGACAATACGTTACACAAACCAGCGTAACAAGTTATACAATTAAATAAAATGTTATAAAAACTAGCATGACACGTTAATTGATGACAATACGTTACATAAATTAGCGTGACAAGTTCATTACTGACAATATGTTACACTACCAACGTGACCTGATCATTACTGACACTACGTTACATAAACCAGCGTGAAAAGTTCTATACTGCCAATATGTTACATAAACCAGCGTGACACGTTCATTACTGACAATATGTTATACAAACCAGTGTGACACGTTCACTACCGATACTATGTCACACAAACCAGCGTGACAACTTGACTACTAACAATATATTACATAAACCAGCGTTTCACGTTTATTACTAACAATACGTTACAAAAACTAGCATGACAAGTTCATTAATGACAAAATGTTATACAAACCAGAGTGACAAGCTCATTACTGATAATATGTTACACTAACCACCGTGATACTTTCATTACTCATAATATCTTACACAAACCAGCATGACAAGTTCATTACAGACGATATGTTATACAAAAACGTCCTGGCCTCATATGGCTTCCTGTTTGTTGGCTTCCTGAAAGGGCACGTTCTCTAAGCTTGACAAGTCCTTTAATATAGGTGTCTCTCATCCTTGGTCTAGCCCCCACCCCCCATTGTCCTGTATTGTACAAGGATAAATGAGATCTTCATAACCTCTAACTTGTAATTTAGTGATGAAATGAATAAATAAGGTTTAAGTAATATAGAATAATAGTGATAATGAATAAATAATTTTAATTTAGTAATATTTTATGAAATTAAGTATACTTATCTATATTTTTTTCTACTTATGAAATAAATGCAGGTCAAATTAAAATGTTTATAAAATAAAAATTACAAGTAAATGTAAGTACCAGTTTGAAATTTAATTGAATTTAAATAATGAACACTGTAGTTTAGTTGAATTTAACGGAATGCACTTAAATAGATGACAAATCTATTCATCTTCAAAATGTAATACAGCATAGCCATACAAAAGAAGAGTAAAGTACTGCCATATATTTTCATGGTCTAACCAAGTAATGCCAATATTTGTTCAGTGCAAGCACACAAATGCAGAGAACCCCCTTTTATGGATAAATTCACAAAAGGATGGTATAGTGTTGATACGTTTTAACGAGGAATTAACGTAATAAAAATTATTGTATAGCAAATTAATATTAAGTAAAAGTATGAATTGATATATACAAGTGATACAAAAACCATATAATAACTTTTAAAAATCTTTAAAATATTGAAAGAGAATTTCGTTGAATACAAATTTGCAAATTAATGTAAAAGTGCATTGAAGTTGCAATATTGAGGTTGTTAGTTTTACACAAGTATATTACACTTATGTAATTCTCACATAAGTGGTACTTATATGTACTTACATTTATATTGTAATGACGTCACTGTCATATATTGCCCATTCTTATTGTATGTTATGCAATAATTTCCTCTAAGAACATTTCTAAATACTAAATGTAATGTTAATAGTATTTAATAAATTCTCTTTTCCATAGTAGTACATTAATGTATGATTTCAAACATTTATTAATAAAACAAGTTCCATATTTACTTACGTAGAAGATAGTTATAATATTTTTACAAATGATGCACAGAAACATTTTTATAATTCTCAATATAAATTAATTATTTTTACAAAACGCCCAGCCCTGTAAAATAATGTTCATTGTACATATATTTTCATTATATACATGGTAATGAGAACATGAATATTTATGAAAGCTTACAAAGTTAGCTGGGGGTCTACATCCTTGACCTGCCATTCGGCCACTTACATAATCCCAGCCGCCTATCTTTCATAACCTATCAAAAACCAACCTAACCTTACCTGGCGTAACATAACCAAACATAACCTTACCCAACTTAACCTAACCTAACCTGACGTAATATAACCAAACATAACTCCAACTTAACTTTACCCAACTTAACTTAACCTAAAATAATCTAACCTTACCGAACCTGGCATGAGGTATTCAAACATAACCCTTACATAACCTTACCTAACTAACTTGACCTAATATATTCTAACCTAAACAAACCTGACCTAACATAACCTTAATAAACTAACTTCCAAACATAACCTAACCCAACCCAACTTGACGTAACATAACCAAACATAACGTAACCTGACCCAACATAATCCTAACTAACTAACTTGACCTAAAATAAAGAATCCTGACTTAATCACTGTACTAGTCTGGGCCAGTAGCTCTGGACATGTCTGGGAGGCTGGGTGGGTCAGTAGCACTGTATTAGACTGGGCCAGTAGCTACAGTCTGGACCAGTAGCTCTGGACATAACTGGGATGGTGGGTGGGCCAGTACCACTGGACATATATATCTACAGTATCGAATGCCAATCTGGTCAGAACCAGAAACTTTAGTCTTATTCAGTCGGCAGTAGGCAACGTCTAATTCGTGCCTCCTTCTTGTACCATGGTTGTGCACCGTAACAATTTATATCTGTTGCGTTTAAAAAAATTTAAACCGTAACAATAACCAAACACAATCCTGATATAATTTTATCCAACCTAACTAGATCTAAGATTATCTAACGTAAACTAACCAAACATAACTCAATTAACCTAAGCTAACCTAACCTAACCTAACATAATATTAACTAACTAACTTATGTAACATAACCTAACCGATCCTAATTTAACTTTTGTACGGTTCGTAAAACATTTTTTACGAACATCTTACTCTTCCCAAAACAATTTCGATAACTGTTGAAATTGAGTATTTTTTATTCATGTTTAAGAAGTTAACATCATTTTAGTAAGTAATGTTCCATCGTTAAACTAACGTAAATAGTCTTGTTGGATACGTAATTAGACTTATGTAACCGCGTGATAAACAATATTGTTCAGGATAACACAATTCACTTCCACCAGCTAATTCACAATACCTATTGCAGTGGATATATCTCTGGGCCTTAGTAATTTATAGCTTGAGATATGGCATGTGGACTATGTGTCTTGTGATTCCAATACAACGCAATATATAACGAATAGGACTGACGAAACACAAAAGGGATTATTGTTAACAAAAAAACAAACAAAAAAATTAGACGATGATAGTTACTACATCGTTAGAGTTATTGGAGCCTCTTAATAATTCATTTGAAGAGATTTGAAAATTCTCTGTGTACATATAGAACTATTTATAACAACTAAAATTTAGATATAAATTTGGTTTTGAACTGCCTCTACTCTAATAAAGGCGTGTGAATTTGTGTGACATCATTTGGGTTTAACCCTTAATTTTCTTGTTTTATTTAAGTGGAGTATCCAAACTAAATCAGAATTTTTTTTATTGACTACCCTTAAATTGATTTTTTTTACATTCAAGTACTTACAGTATACAACGCAAAGCCGATTATTATTAGTTAATCTACGAATAATTAATAATAAAAGTAAACAGAAAACTTTATAGATATGGACTGGCATGTAAAAAAAGTTCATGACGCTTATCATCAAGATATAGGCGGCGAGTCAGAGTGATGAAAGTAGATGAATGAGCGTAGTCAGTGTTACAAACTAACGTGAACTATTCCTTAGAGGGATCCATTTATTGATAGCTCCATAGCCAGGCTAACTAAAGGACCAACAGTTTAGCGTGGAATCTGAACCACACGTAGTATTTTTGTAATTTTCAACCAACTGACAAGCCTGATACTCAATTATCTTTCATCCACAACCCCCGACATGTGGCAACCACCGAGCACGGACACCCAAGAGTCTCAATAAAAGACTTTGATATAACTGCTTAATCCGAATTTTAAACAAATTTCGTATTATAGTTTACACAAAAATTACATATTTGTTTTGGCACATCCCTTAGACTGTACTAGTAATAAGACAGATTTAGCATATTATTGTTTTGTCAATTGCTCCAAACAACTAGATACCAGAATGATCCCCATCCCCGAACTTCATCAAGTTCCATGATGTCGTCAGAAGTTGGTGAATATATTAACAAACATCTGGCGCAGATAAGTTCCTAGCCACTCAATAGGTGCCATAGCTTCCTGTGTTGATTATACTGAGTCAGATTTAAATTAATACAATTATTAACTGCAAAAATTAATATATACTATTAATTGGAATCACCAAACTTAAAATATCACAATATTAAAATTTACGTTGTTTGTTACATATTAATTACTATAAAATTAAAGTTATCTTTGAACTTATATCGTAATACGTAACAAAGTAAAAACATTTTACTTATTTATTATTAGAGAAATAAGTTAAAAAAAAAACACCAAAGCTAATTGACCATATTATACAGTTTTATAGTATGTTATAAAAATACGTGTGACACGTTCTTTAGAGCAGATACATCCTGCTTAGTGTGTATCTGAATTGAAATGGTTTAGTGGTATTGATAGTAGTTATGTTATTGAAGGAAACAATTATGAACAGTTTAATTAAAAAGTAAAACAAAAAAATATAAGAACATTTAATAAATACAACCAAACTGTTCTTGAGAAATTTGTATAATCTATAAATTTATAAATTTTCAAATTGCTTTAAGTGCGTACTAGTGTATTACTAATTATGAAATAAAAATATAAAAATGAGTTCTATTTAGTGCAATAAACTCTAGGTAGTTAATTTTCTTAAACAGTTTTATTATTGTTGGAGTTATGACTGGTTATAATTTGCAATGAGGGGTTTGCAGTTGAGTTTAAAGTTTATTAAACTTATCTCAACTTATAATTTACTCAGTATGACTTTAACAAGTCTTATAACAAAACTGGTGGACGAGTTTTCTATTTCCATCACTATACTGTTATGACATAGTACCCTTAACTTTCGCAGTAATACACATCTTAGTTTCCCTTTTTCACTAACGAACAACTCTTGCTTCACTACAGGGTGGCTCTTTACGCTTGCTTACCCTTCCCTCCATGGTTCTGTCTAATTCATCACATCAATATAAAATGTCAGCATTCCTCCTATATAACAAAGTTTTAGAGTCTAGAAAACCAAATAAGTATATTTTAGAGAGATGTAGTTAAGTGTAATCAGTAAGCAGAAATTACCTTAAATAATTCACAATGAAACCCAAATTAATGAAGCGTTTGTGCTATGTTTATATATATATATTTTTTTTTCTTTTAAATATAAACATGAGCTGTTTGAAATAAATTATTAGATTTCATTAATGATAATGTTACTATTATGGAAAAAATGAAACGTTGAAATGCGTTTATACCCTTTGGGAATCGACTTTTGAGAAACATTTTCTTAGTGGGACTCAACGATACAAAAGTAAAAATTTCATTAAACTCTGTTCATTGGTTCCGCAGATTTCATTAAAGAGAGTGTATCGTTTTTGGATTTTTTACATTAAGATTGTATTTACTTATACTAGTGTTTTCAGACTCGAGTAAACTAAAACAATAATTTTCCTTTTAGGGAGATAAAACAGCTATCTCCTACTTAGGAAATATTGATTCAAATGTTATTCTGGGTTCTTCTTTATTCTTACTCCCGTTGTATCAATCACTTTAAAACTGTTATACAAGTTCTTTTCCATTTATAAATTTCACCTTATTTATATTCAAGTTTATTTTTTACTGATAAATGTTGTCTTTCTCAATTTTCAAATTTGGTGAGTTTCACAGTTAATTAAAAATAATAATGCTATTTTGAGATTTAAATGTTCGTTTTCCTATTTTTAAGTATGATTAATTAGATGTGCTAATGATTGACCTATGAGTCCTATGTGTAACATGGTACTCTATGTGGAAAAGTATTATGATATTGCAGGGTGCAATGTAATAGAGGGTGGGGGTTGCAGTACTAAAAGCCGAACACTTACGTATTTGGTACTAAAAGTTTAGACCTTTTTTATACGTGGTTAGGCAAAAGTCAGGAATATATTTATAATTTTTAAAACTATTGAAAACAAATTCTACGAAACTCTGTAGTTATGTACATGTCCCTATACGAAATATTTAAACATATTTTACTCACTTTTCACGTAGCCCGGGTAGTCTTTTCACAAAGGTAGTCTTAAAAGCTTTAATGTAAGCCTGACTCTAGTTATACCTCATTTTAAAGGTATTTGTTTGTCCAATACAACAGTGCACATCTGAGGTCAAAAGGATGATCCAATAAGAAAATACAACATTTCAAATACTTAATGTTATATAATTAATACTTCTTAAAAACAAGTATAAGATAGTTATTATCTATTGCTGCGTACAGCTTTAATTTGATTGACAAAATATTCTAAATTAATTAATTTTCTTTAAATATGTAAAAATGATTATTATAATTGTTTTAAACTTAGGGTATTTTTATCATCCAAAGGGTTTTTCTTATTTCATTTTTGTTGAATATCATATTTATTCTTATAAAACACTCTTTCATTACGATTGTAAACAATCAACAACATACTAAACAACAGGGCTCTCAAATAGGGATAAATAAATACATAAACAGCCATAAAACTAAGAAGCATCAGTTATATAATATTAAATTCCTTGAGAGGCTGTATTTTCTGACTGGGTCATCATTTTGACCTCAGATTTGAACTGTTGTACTGTTAAAACAGAAATCTTTCAAATGAATTATAACTCGGGGTAGGCTTACATTTAAAACTTACAGTACAAGTGAACGTCACACAACACAAACATATTACAACAAAGGAACAAAATGCACAATTATATAAAAATACAAGCACAAAATGTACACCTATACTATACTAAAAGTACAAAATGCACGAATATATCAAAATACAAGCACAAAATGCACAAATATTATAATCGATTTTAGCATACCACACTCACCTTTTGCAAATGAGAGATATGAGAGAGGTTTTTTACAAGAATCTTTTGTGATCCCTCTGGTCTGAGAAAGGTAAACGCTGTTTACTGAAATCGATCACCATGGTATTTCTGAATGTTGTACTTTATTGTAAATGTTTGTGCATTTGTGCTTTTATTATGCTATATATTTCCAATTTATCCTTATACTGAAATATGTTTGTGCATTTTGTGCTTGTGTTTTGATGTATTTGTCCATTTTGTACTTTTAATGTTTATATTTGTGTAGTATATTTGTATATTTGTGAATGTTGTGCTTGTATTATTTGTATTGTGTGACGTTCACGTGTACTGTGTCTGTACCAACACGTATTATGATAATTAAAAACCTATTTTATTTCAATATTTTAAGACCCGTTGGGGGCCATCCCCTGGCTATGGGAAAAACGAGTAAAATATGTCCAAATGTTTGATATAGGGACATGTACATTACTACAAAGTTTCATTACATTTTTTTCAATATATAAGGTTAAGTTAGGTTAGGTTAGGTTAGGTTTAAGAAATACGATCAACACCTCATGACATTGAACTAACCTGAATAGTGTTTATATACTATTTTTGAGAGACATTATTAAAATAATCATTATTAAATATCAGACTAAGGATCACACAGTTAATTATTGCCAGTTACGTTCTTAGAGTAACGGGGATTAGCTACGATCTACTAGAGAGGGGATTAGCTGGTCTTCATTCAACCGGAGAAACAGGTGTTGAATGGTTAAGAAACCTGGATTTGGCTCTGTGAGGGGAGATCAACATACAAGCACTAAGATGCAAGTATTTTGTACAATCGATTTTATTTAGACATTTTTTGCATTTTTAAATTTTTATTGGTGTTGTAGCTGACTTTACATGCCATGATATGTATGAAGAAGGTTCTAGACCAAGAGGTAATGAAGTAAGAGATCCATTTGAACATGTATCGAAGAGAAAATAAACTATTATAAGTTTATAAATTCATTCTATTTTTTTATAAATAAAACTTCACTCGCCATTTCAAAGATGCCTTCACGCATGTGAGTGAACTCTACTCAACGAGTAAAGTATGAACCATTAGCTCAGTTGGGGATTCGAACCTTGGAACAAACCCTCCAGTCTGAAACCTTAGCCATGAGCCATTACGATGGTACTATACAATTATAAAATTAGATCTAAAGTATAATATTTTTAATCCACAATTTCAAACCAAACAACCCTACAAATAGACTATATTTATGGATAAAATATTGTAACCTTGTATGAAAATATAATACACGTTTTTTATACGCATACAGTTAGCAGGACAAAGACTACAGGCAAAATTTGTTTACGCCTTAAGTTATTGTTAACTCGTTGGTAACATTTAAATTATAAATGCACAAAACTCAAACAAACATTTACATAAAACAGATACATATTGATTTACACTTCCAATCTTATGATGTCGAGATAACAAAACACAAACACGTCCAACCTTGGTAAACCTAGATCACATTTAAAAGTTTTGTTGCTAAAAAAATTATTATTGAGGTAACTGACTAAATCTAAAGAAATATAGTTGGCAAGGAGTGTTTAATTTAGCACACCCTTTATAAATATTAACTCATTCAAAACAAACTTTTTTTTCTTAAGTAAATATTGAAAATTAGCATATCAAAATAAATCTTGTTAGACTATTCTTAAGTTTGAATAAATAATTTAATTATGATTTAGTATTTAAAGAATGGGAATGGATTAAACTGTTTAAAACCATATTTGTAAGTCAAAAAATATAACTGTTATAAAAAGCTTACACATTTTACAAGAAAGACATTTTTTCTTAGGATCCTCGAGTTTAATTTTATTTTAAGACATTAACGTTGTTTTAAAAATAACTGTGACATTATTTTATCGATGAAGCAGTATTATGATGTTATCGAAATTTTCTAATATTTATTTAAAAGTAAAAACGATAGTGAAATTTCGACGAATCGACAATTTTCCGAAATTGTCCGACAGAAGTCCGCGGTTTGCTTCCCGAGCACGAAAGTCATTAATGTCACACAACATGCTCTCTGTGACTTATTTGACCTTCGTGACTCGGAATAAATTGTGTCTTCCTCTGTATTTGTGGCAGTGGAATGTAAGAAAACAAAATTATATGAAGTAACTAAGGGAAACCCCTGCACGCTCACCTGCCAACCCCGTTAATCAATAGGCTCGTTAGGGAAGTTCGGCCTGCAACCTCACCAGAACAAGTTGAAGGCTGCTACCCACACATTGTGATGCCATTGCCATGGCTTGACGGCGTCTAATATCCGAATAACTTGAAAAACATACAAGTCCCATCATAATTTATATAAAAACAAACAACTACTAAACCTGTTCATAACGCAACATTTAAAAGCTACTTTTACATGTTATATATTCAAAACACTCATACTTTATTTTGAATCCTACTACAAGCCTGCCGTTGTGTTTTTGTTCTGAGAAATCGTAATCAAAAATAGGTCTATGTGTATGATGACTAAAAAAAGTTGTTTTAATCTATACAATACCCTTTTTTGACTAAAAATTGTTCCCTATAGGCTCGGGAGTACTATTAAGTAAAAGAAAACAAACCCTTAAAACAATAGATAAGAGTCCTATTAGTAAAGGAGTGCAACTTTAATAAAGATAAACAACGCAGAGAATATTAACACAAAATTAATAAATAAACAGTCTTTATATTTAAATAAATCTACGAAATATGAATCCAGGAATAACCAATAATTCACAGTAAACAGACCCCTTGTAAAATAACAAAAATTTATCACAACATAAATATAAAAAAAGTACGTTAAGTTTCAAATTAATTTAGATTAGTATACAACCTTTCAAACACTATGAAAAAGTGAATTGTATTTATTTTTTAAATGTTTTGAGTGTTGTGAAAAAACTGTTTATATTTTTATTTAAAACAATTTTTAACGTTTATACATTTTATTTAATAAAGTAAAAAGTGCCATGTTTTACGTTTTACAGTTACGTCTAACAAGGGTTTTATACGAAAAAACCAAACTCATTTCAGCCAAATTTTAATGGATGCAAGAGTTTTACTTACTTTTCCAGCCTTGCAGAGTGGTACCTCGTATGGAAAATCTTGTTAATTAAATAAAACAATATTTAATCGAGAATGACTGAATCAAAATTAGAACTCCAGATGTATTTTAATCCGTACAGTTCACTTTAAAGCACGTGTCAGAAATGTTCATAACAATTTGTTTGATTAATCACCATGTATCTGTTGTTAGAAATGAAAATCAGTTAATGCATTCTGCATGATTAACATTGGTTTGTCTGAAAAACAAATATTTAGTTCATGAGTAGTTTGGTTTACTTTCAGACGACTTACAATAAGATTGACAAACTATAGTTTGAGCCTGATAATTGACCAGGTCGTAAATACAATTATTGAGAGAATTAAAAAAAACACATAAATTACTAAAAAAGTGATTGTTCCACCATTAAATCCTAAGAATATTTCATATTTTTACATAAAGTAACAATGAAAATTTTTGAAAAAGTACTTGCTATAGAAAATTAGTTCAAACTCTATAAAATACCAATCAAAACTTTGCATTTTTTCATACATATTAAGAATCTTAGCCCCCACAGATAAAAAAGTAGATTTTCTCATTATAAATAAAATAACCAATATTTGTTTCTACAAGATCTTTTCCTGTCGAGTCAGATCGACATGTTTTTCTGCAATTTACAGGTTTTGGTGACAGTGTTACTTTTGCCTCCTCCCCGAAGCTCCCTGATTGATTCTCATCCCGTTTGTTCGAGGCGCTTTGCATATAGTGGGGGAGTCTAATACTTCGAGTAACGGACTTTTCGGCCTGTTTCGCCGCCGTCTTTTGCTGAATTAAGTTCGCTGCTTTTTGAAACGTTCTTCCGCTACTGTCCGGAGTTCGACAATTTTCCCTCGGGAAGCTTTGAGAAGTTGTGCTGTGCCACGCAGAATGAGTATTGTTTATATGTGCGCTACGTTGATTTGTCGGGCGACGCCTTTGGTTTAAATCGACTGTTCTTTGGAAGCAACGTAAGTTCGACTTTTGTTCTTAGCTTGTAGATTCTCGTTGTTAGCTTTGTCCCCTGCCCCTTTAGCTGTTCACACCAAAACCTAGTAAATGTTTCTTATTTTTTTTTCCCTTTAAGTGCCGCTCTTTTAGCGACATTTTAGTAAATTTTGTCAGAAGTCCGATTAAAGTAATAAAAAAAGATATTTTATAAATCAAAATAAATATTGCTTATTTTGTTGTTTTGCAGATTTCTGAGGCAGAATCACTCAATTATTCATTTTAAGAAACATACATACAGAATTTATAGAAAAGCATTTAATCTCGATACTAAGAAATTAAATTATTATTATTATTTGATACATCGAAAAGTTAATTTTATTTCATTCCATTCTTTGAAAAAAGTGTTGAAGTTTGGTTTTTGATTTTAAATAAAGTATTTTGACAAAACGAAGTTAACATTTTTATTTTGTTGAAGATTTTTTATTTTATTTTCAAGTAAATTTTATCAAAGAAGAATTTTGAAAGATTTATTATTTGCTCCTGTGTTTGAGAAATTAAAGATAATCAAAAATGAATTTGTAACTATTCATATAATTTTGTAAGAAAAGGTTATAATAATTGCTAAACAGATAGCTTTAACCTGTTGAGGAGTGCGGACGTCTTAAGACGTCCATATTTCCATACTGTTAGTGAGTGCAGCATTTACCATTAGAGTGACCCCAGGGAGTACGAAAAAAAAAATCTAAAATTATTAATAAACTGTTATACTTTATTAAAAATAGTAATTTAAGATACAATATGGTAATATTTACAAATCAAAATGGTGGAAACTGTGATTATAATTAGCAAAATTAAACTTTTTCCATTGTGTGAAATTGTTCGAAACATGGGTAAATGCAAAGTGCAACTTCACATTTGGAGCACTCATAGGCCGTGTCTTTGCACTGTGAAGCCCTCCGTGTAGTATGAGTGCATACAAAACACTTCCGTTGTTTTCTTTTGGCTCCACCCTTTCTCATTGGGAGTGGTCACATGAAATGGCGGCCAGACAGACGGAGCGCCTGTTTGTCACCACTCACCGGGCGTGCAACATCATCACTTCGATCTAAATATCGCTTGTTAGAGTCCATTGTAATAAATAAGTCACTGATGAATAAAATTAACTAATTACTGTACAACACTGACAACCTTTTTAACATATTTACAATACAACACGGAAAAGAAAATATACAGGCCTATTTTACTGTACAACGCTGAAAATAACTAAATACAACTACTTTGTAACAAAATACAATAAACAAAATATCACACTGGCAAAATACCGAATGTAATTAGGCCTACTATAGATGAACGAAACGTAAATATAGCAGAACGCAATAAGGTTAGACACGAGGAGAAACAGATTTGGCGCGCAACGAAAATGCCAGGGAAACACTACAGCTGGCATTGAAGCGTCACCTATCAGCTGACTAAAGTACAGCTGTAGTCCCATTGGTGGCCAATAGGATGTGGGTATCATATGGAAGTTCATACACTTACATCGACATTTAATTATAGCTGAAATTTAAAATAAATATTAGGGACGTCTAAAGACGACCATACTCATTTGGGCACAGACGTCCAAAGACGTCCGTACTCGTTTGGGATCATTTTGCTTCACTCGTTAACAGGTTAATACATAAAAATAAAACCAATTTTACGAGGACTGTAGAGTTGTTTGTAAATATTCTACCATTTATTATTTCCAAGAAACGAAAATTAACTTTAGTGTTCAGTAAGAGAAATAAACCCATATAAAACTGTTGAATATGTGAAGAGGGATCACGTGTTGCAGAGGTTTACCAGCTGGCTCTCAATTATTGAAGTTTTTAATTTCCATTCTATTTGAGGAAACCATTGTTGGCTAAATAACTGTTATGTGGTGTGTTCATTAAAAACTGTTACAGTATAAATATTTCTGACACAGACAGGCGCCCATCGATCAAAATGTATAATTTCTTACAGGAAGTACTATATTAAAATTCAGTGTCCAAAATGTGTCTGACACTAATGTTTTGAATAGCATGAGACGGTAAATAACACAATATAGTTTTGAAATATATGCAAAATAAAACTGGTAAAAAGATAATCTTACTTTTTACTCATATATGTAAATGACGCAGTTAATTAAAAACATTTCATGTTGATGATTTTAACATTTCATATGTTCATTTATATGAATCATCAACATTATTCTACCGATTGATCATATAGCCGAAGATAGCCGCATTGTATCTCAGCTGACAGTATACGAAGGTTAAACGAAGGTACCTGAAGTGGGACAGCCTAAAGTAGCCAATGAGAGCCGAAGGTTGACGAAGGTAGCCGACGAGAGCCGAAGGTTGACGAAGGTAGCCAACGAGAACTGAAGGAACCCGAAGGTAACCGAACGTGGCAGAAGGGACTTGATACAGACTAATATGTATTTTTAATATAAACACAATAATATAAATTAAATATTTTTTATTAGAGACCCATTAATTAGACTACTTACTCTGTACAATATCCAGATATAAATTATAAAATCTGTTGTCTTACATAATATGTAAATAGTTTGTAAATAAAAAATTTAACTATTCAATAATTTTCATTAATCAATTTTCAATGATTTCTAACAATCTCAAAATATATCTTTTCTCATCAGAATA
Source organism: Stictocephala bisonia (assembly GCA_035578905.1). Lineage (NCBI taxonomy): Eukaryota > Metazoa > Arthropoda > Insecta > Hemiptera > Membracidae > Stictocephala > Stictocephala bisonia. The sequence goes on along the minus strand of JAQJVL010001232.1, from coordinate 198,319 downwards.
TAACAGTTTTGGCTGAGATTAAAACTGTGATTAAAAAAATTATTCGATACTTTATTTAGAAAAACAGTACTATTCGTGATAGATATTCACATCTTACAGGTTTGTGTTTATTTTTGTTATCTCCCTAAAACTAAAATAACGGAACAGCCTAAGAATCTGCAATCTTATTTTTCTCTCGTTTGCATACCATGCCTACCGTATTTTCAACATTAGGCTCCCAATAGCCACTTTCGTATCTAACAAGGTGTTATATGATTGATTTGTAGTCTTAAGTGGTCAATAAAGTTATCAGAGCTGTTAATAAAGCCCTTCAGTCACACAACACAATATAACACCAACATCAAAAGGGATCATCAGGCAGTAACTGGGTTGATGTTGGGATTACATATTCAATATCAGCTGCTGTAACGTAATACACTGAAGGGTGTCACTTCATGTGTTACTAACTGGTGATTTATTGCATTTAAGTACTACGCCAAGAGTCTCAGATAACAATCACTGTAGGGATGTTATTACATTTTATCACTAATACATCAAACAAAATATATTGCAGTTTTAAAATATGGAAATATAATGATGTAAATGTTAAAAAATTTACAATGGATATAGTGTAATTTCAGTTTGTGTGTAATAAAACTGTTAAACAATTGTGCAAACAAATTTTTTACATGAACGTAATGTTGATGTATATTAGTTTGTTTGTTATTCTTAAGTAAAATCACATTGCAAAAATTATTTATAATTAGTTTAAAATACTAAACCAACTATTGATATTTATGTGACTTATAACTAGGGCATTTAGTAATCTTAGATATTAGTCTTAAGTTGCTGGTGTCATAACTGTAATATACATTTTCCGGTGAAAACCGCGTCAAGGTGCTATCTACACTATTTACAAGATAACCAGACGTTTCGGCATCCTCAAAGGTATCGCTGAGACTACAACTGAGGATGTCCAATCACAGAATGGACGGAACGTCTGGTTATACTGTAAATAATAAAGATAGCACCTTGACACGGTTGTCACCGTAAAATATAGATTCTAGTCAAAGGTATTTAGCGTTCCTCTCCAGTATCAAACCTATTACACCAAAATAACCATGTTTGGCCTGTATTAATAAAAATATATATGCCACGATATATTTACAGTTTTACGTCCAGTCAATGGTTGCTATCGGCATCGACCCTACTTGAGAGGTCTAGTGTGTCCATGTTGGGTAGTAGGTGGTGGTAGTCAATGCCCAGATGTTGTGTAGGGGTGAGAACTGAATACCAGTCACGTCAATTTGCTGAAAACCACACAAATACTGCATGGTTTAGATTCCACGTAAAGCTATAGTTTCCTTAGGTACCTTGGCTGTTGACCTAATGTAGTTAATTATAAATGGCTCTTCACTGTAGTGTGCTCGAAACATCGGTATCTAGTTCATTGTGTACATAATATCCTAACAATTTCCTACCCGCAGTTGGATTCAGTAAATGTTTTAAAAGTGACGCTGGAAAATATGATAAGCATTAAATTCATAAATGTTGAGACAATGGAGATTGCAGGTATGTTAATATATGGTCCTGTAAATCAAAAGTACCATGGAAATGACGTAATAGTGCCGAGTAACTCTGAGAACACGGGAACTTGAGACCTTGCCAACAGGCTGGGCTGGTGTCTACGTCACTTTACTTGTTGTGGCAACACTGATCTTTACTATTTTATTTTAAATGTTTTGTTTTAAATTTAAGTAGATACCATATATCGTGGTTGTTATTTTGTGTTCTCTATGTAGTGCTTGGATATTATTACTGTAAATTAGATAAATATGTATATAAACATGTAGATAAATATGTACATGTAGATAAATAATCACTTATATAAATATGTAGTGAACATTATTTATATAAGTGATTTACTTGTATAAATAATGTTTTGACGGATGGTTTTATTATATTAACGACTCTATGCCACTATTTATTCTTAAGACGCCGATCGTCAATATATGGGCGAATATGGATTTCGAATATGTGTGATGAGTGAATATGAGCGACTGTAGTCGTTGTTACTATCTGAGTACTTCCAGTCATAGTAAGGCTTTCGGCTTTTAGTAATACTGTAAGTTGACCTTGAACATGATTTATTATTTGAAACGATATACCTAACATTTATAACATTTATTGTTCAAGTAGAAGGTAATAAATTAGAATTCTGCCGAAAAGATTAGTCATGTTATTGTTGTTACTAATTGTTATTTGTATACTAAGCTACTATTTTATTTAATCGTTCTAAGCTTGATTCATTAGTTTTGTTCAAACTAACCAATATCCACAGCTGCTGATGACGTAGTGGGCAGGGCTTGCTACTGTGCTGCCGACATGTGACATTCCATGGCATCATTATATGGAATGACACAATGGGGGAAGAGTAGTTCTATCTCTCACTTCCACCAATTAGTACATCTATCTCACGCTGGTCCTTTCAGTAGGTTGAATTTTAGGGGATTCTACTACTCACTAACCACCCATTTATAGTGGTTATTTAAACTTTAGAATTTTAGAACAGAAATCATTGGATCATTGTTTAATTATTACACAGTATTTGACGTACGCAAATATTTTCATTTCTACAGTAATAAATGGTTGTAGTGGAAGCAATATGCTACACACAACTTTGGTTGTGTTAGGTTATTGTCATAGGGTAAATATTTTATTACTGAAAGTTATAGCTACTTATATTTTAAAATGCCACGTTTAATGGTTATGTTCACTATAATCAGTGATGCCATATGGTCACAATAGCTATTAAAGCTTTTCAAGGTCATAATTTAACGAAGGAGAGCTATTTCATAATTTTGTACAGCAAGATTTCCATTAGACTTTTTAAAATTACTTGGCTGTAATATTTAAACTGTAAGATAATGTACTATATGAGAATGCTGTGAGCATCATTCTGAAGGACAAGTGCTTAAATGAAACAATCATATTTCATTGTATTTTTTCATGTATGTATTTCATGTATTTTTATGTATCATATTTTAAATGTATTTATGTCCTCGTTATTTCGAGTTGCTATTTTCTAAGTATAAAAATTTACGAGATAATAATAGAAAAGTTGAGTAAAATGCAAGAACAATGAACCTAACTCCCATTAATTGGTCGGTAGCGTAGTTGGTTCAATCCCAGCTTTATGTGCTAAGGTTCTCAGTTCGATCCCAATCAGAGTCAATACATTTTGAGAAGGATCAGCTGATAACCACCGGCTGTTCATTTGTCATTGGGCTATTAATTAATGACACTTTCTAAGGAATAGTCGGCCTTAGTTTGTAGCAATGACTACATTCGCTCATCTACACTCATCACACTCATTCGAAATCCATATTCGCCCATATCTTGACGATCGGCGTCTTATGAATAAATAAATAAATAAATAAATAAATAAATTACTTCTTTATATAGTGAAAGAGACCTATTAAAAGTACAGAAATGTAATTTCATTGAATATGATGCTGAAGAAAACTGACAAAGATTCTGGAATTACCATATTTATGACCTCATTTATTTGCTAAGTATATCATCTCGGTTGAGGAAAAGTTATGTATGAGTAAGACAACTTTTCATATATCCAAGGAGTATGGAGATTCTTGAGCAATAGTTTGTTCAAATAATTCATATATTTTGATTACATTTTTAAAATTACTTTTAAGTTTTCAGAAAAGTAATATGATTCTTTTATTTATATTCATCTTTTATATTTATTATATTATATATCTTTTATAAAGATACTTCATTTGCTGAGACAAGATGGTTATAAACAATTAATTTGATATCTAACTTTGTATTGAACACGTCTGAACATTGAACGATTTGCAATACTAAGGAATATTTATTGAACGATTGCTATATACTAGAAGATTGTAAATACATTTATATCCTATTATATGGATTTACATGTTTTGTTAAACTGTATTGTGATCGAAATAGGATAAAAGTGTTTCCAAGTAGTATGAACATATATTTTATGTTCAGCGGTTCAATTCAATTTTGGTGGGTCCTGCAGTATGGGCCTTTTAAACTGTCAAGAGATGTATCAAGTTTCAAACTATAAAATATGACATTTCCAAAAATAGATCTATAAACATCTAATCAGGTACATGTTTTGAAATAAAAAAATGTATATGACTTAAATTAAGTGTTAATTTTAATTAACGTTTCGTGTAATATTTAATAGGTAAAACTGTCACGATCTGTTCATAACGTACTTATATTGTGTTGTTCATAGCCAATAAAACTATAAACAGTATGGTGAGAAATTCAATCAGTCGAGGAAATGACACCTCGTAGCCACAGCGTCCATATTGTCGAAGGCAACTGACGCTGTGAACTGACATTCCATTATGTTTTTATGGGAGGTAACCACTGGAACGTGGTCGTAACACCGTGTATATATGACGTCACATAACTTTATAAGGGTTAGAAATAAGGGATGTGGTCAGCATTCAACTTTGTCAATCGTAATAATTTGTAAGAGTTATGAAGCAATTTGTTCTATAAATGTATTAAAATAATATATATTATTTAATAAAGTAGTAATTGTATTAAATCCTTTAAAATAATAGCAAAATGTTATAAGGTAAGTATTAGTTAAGAGTTTGACATAAAATATGGTTAAGACATTGAAATGAATAAAAATTGTAATAATACATATTTCTAAACTCTTTCTTTGAAATAATACGTAGTTCAATAAATATTTATAAAAATTATATAAAAAAGAAGACTAGGAAACTGAGTGGGTAAGCATTAAAATCTATTTTTTATAAAAGTTGAAAAAAATTTTGTTAACATTTATAAAAATGCTTAAAATCCTTCAATAGCTAACTAAAATACGCTAAAAGCCTAAATATAATAAAGCAAACAAAATGGAAATATGGTTAGATTTGTTTGGGGGAAAAAAAATAATTAAATACGATAACTTTTTGAAATAAATAAAACAGTATTGAATCACTATAAAATTACATTGTAATATGAAGGATTATTTTTATACCTCCCGAAAAAATCATTAAATAATGTACTCAGCAAAATAAAATTTAAGTTTAAAGCGTAAGAAAGTTATCTATAATGCGATTTGAATTTATATCAGTTCCCTTTTTTAATTTAATTATATATTATAAGAAACGAAACGTTAGTTATAGGCTGTAATAACTTGTTTTTACTTGTATTTTTTCATTTTATTCAGCGATTAAACACATGTCCTCAGTTTGCTTGCAAGTCACGGGAGTCGTTAATGTCACATGCAACACTGTCCGGGATCTTGAACTGTCCTCACTTCTAACTCTAATTTAGTTGTAAATGCATCTTATAGAGACAATACAAGGTAATTCAAACACATTACTATGAAGTCAGAGGATCAACACATGTCCTCAGTTTGCTTGCAAGTCACGGGAGTCGTTAATGTCACATGCAACACTGTCCGGGATCTTGAACTGTCCTCACTTCTAACTCTAATTTAGTTGTAAAGGCATCTTATAGAGACAATACAAGGTAATTCAAACACATTACTATGAAGTCAGAGGATCAACACATGTCCTCAGTTTGCTTGCAAGTCACGGGAGTCGTTAATGTCACATGCAACACTGTCCGGGATCTTGAACTGTCCTCACTTCTAACTCTAATTTAGTTGTAAAGGCATCTTATAGAGACAAAACAAGGTAATTCAAACACATTACTATGAAGTCAGAGGATCAACACATGCCTCAGTTTGCTTGCAAGTCACGGGAGTCGTTAATGTCACATGCAACACTGTCCGGGATCTTGAACTGTCCTCACTTCTAACTCTAATTTAGTTGTAAAGGCATCTTATAGAGGCAATACAAGGTCATTCAAATACATTACTATGAAGTCAGAGGATCAACACATGTCCTCAGTTTGCTTGCAAGTCACGGGAGTCGTTAATGTCACATGCAACACTGTCCGGGATCTTGAACTGTCCTCACTTCTAACTCTAATTTAGTTGTAAAGGCATCTTATAGAGGCAATACAAGGTCATTCAAATACATTACTATGAAGTCAGAGGATCAACACATGTCCTCAGTTTGCTTGCAAGTCGTTAATGTCACATGCAACACTGTCCGGGATCTGTTCTTTACTAATTGAACTGTCCTCAACTCTAAATATAAGTTAGTTTTAAAGGTATCTTATACAGATATTACAAGGTCATTCAAATACTTTAGCAGGACATCAGAGGTTCAAAACAGTCCTCAGTTTGCTTGTAAGTCACGAGAATTGTTAATGTCACATGCAACATTGTCCTAGATCTGTTCTTTACTAATTTAACTGTCTTCACTTCTATCTCTACGTAACTTGTAAAGGCACATTTTACATACAGTACAAGGCCATTGAAATACATTAGCAGGAGTTCACAGGTTCAACACATGTCCTCAGTTTGCTTGTAAGTCACGAGAATTGTTAATGTCACATGCAACACTGTCCTAGGTCTGTTCCTCACTAATTTAACTGTCTTCACTTCTACCTCTACGTAACTTGTAAAGGCACATTTTACATACAGTACAAGGCCATTGAAATACATTAGCAGGAGTTCACAGGTTCAACACATGTCCTCAGTTTGCTTTTAAGTCACGAGAATTGTTAAAGTCACATGCAACATTGTCCTAGGTCTGTTCCTCACTAAATTAACTGTCTTCACTTCTACCTCTACGTAACTTGTAAAGGCATATTTTGCATACAGTACAAGGCCATTGAAATACATTAGCAGGAGTTCACCGGTTCAACACATGTCCTCAGTTTGCTTGTAAGTCACGAGAATTGTTAAAGTCACATACAACACTCTCCTAGGTCTGTTCCTCACTAATTTAACTGTCTTCACTTCTACCTCTACGTAACTTGTAAAGGCATATTTTACATACAGTACAAGGCCATTCAAATACATTAGCAGGAGTTCACAGGTTCAACACATGTCCTCAGTTTGCTTGTAAGTCACGAGAATTGTTAATGTCACATGCAACACTGTCCTAGGTCTGTTCCTCACTAATTTAACTGTCTTCACTTCTACCTCTACGTAACTTGTAAAGGCACATTTTACATACAGTACAAGGCCATTCAAATACATTAGCAGGAGTTCACAGGTTCAACACATGTCCTCAGTTTGCTTGTAAGTCACGAGAATTGATAAAGTCACATGCAACATTGTCCTAGGTCTGTTCCTCACTAATTTAACTGTCTTCACTTCTACCTCTACGTAACTTGTAAAGGCACATTTTACATACAGTACAAGGCCATTGAAATACATTAGCAGGAGTTCACAGGTTCAACACATGTCCTCAATTTGCTTGTACGTCACGAGAATTGTTAAAGTCACATACAACACTGTCCTAGGTCTGTTCCTCACTAATTTAACTGTCTTCACTTCTACCTCTACGTAACTTGTAAAGGCACATTTTACATACAGTACAAGGCCATTCAAATACATTAGCAGGAGTTCACAGGTTCAACACATGTCCTCAGTTTGCTTGTAAGTCACGAGAATTGTTAAAGTCACATGCAACATTGTCCTAGGTCTGTTCCTCACTAATTTAACTGTCTTCACTTCTACCTCTACGTAACTTGTAAAGGCACATTTTACATACAGTACAAGGCCATTGAAATACATTAGCAGGAGTTCACAGGTTCAACACATGTCCTCAGTTTGCTTGTACGTCACGAGAATTGTTAAAGTCACATACAACACTGTCCTAGGTCTGTTCCTCACTAATTTAACTGTCTTCAATTCTACCTCTACGAAACTTGTAAAGGCACATTTTACATACAGTACAAGGCCATAGAAATACATTAGCAGGAGTTCACAGGTTCAACACATGTCCTGAGTTTGCTTGTACGTCACGAGAATTGTTAAAGTCACATACAACACTGTCCTAGGTCTGTTCCTCACTAAATTAACTGTCTTCACTTCTACCTCTACGTAACTTGTAATGGCACATTTTACATACAGTACAAGGCCATTGAAATACATTAGCAGGAGTTCACAGGTTCAACACATGTCCTCAGTTTGCTTGTAAGTCACGAGAATTGTTAAAGTCACATGCAACATTGTCCTAGGTCTGTTCCTCACTAATTTAACTGTCTTCACTTCTACCTCTACGTAACTTGTAAAGGCATATTTTACATACAGTACAAGGCCATTCAAATACATTAGCAGGAGTTCACAGGTTCAACACATGTCCTCAGTTTGCTTGTACGTCACGAGAATTGTTAATGTCACATGCAACACTGTCCTAGGTCTGTTCCTCACTAATTTAACTGTCTTCACTTCTACCTCTACGTAACTTGTAAAGGCACATTTTACATACAGTACAAGGCCATTCAAATACATTAGCAGGAGTTCACAGGTTCAACACATGTCCTCAGTTTGCTTGTAAGTCATGAGAATTGTTAATGTCACATGCAACACTGTCCTAGGTCTGTTCCTCACTAATTTAACTGTCTTCACTTCTACCTCTACGTAACTTGTAAAGGCATATTTTACATACAGTACAAGGCCATTCAAATACATTAGCAGGAGTTCACAGGTTCAACACATGTCCTCAGTTTGCTTGTACGTCATGAGAATTGTTAATGTCACATGCAACACTGTCCTAGGTCTGTTCCTCACTAATTTAACTGTCTTCACTTCTACTCTACGTAACTTGTAAAGGCATATTTTACATACAGTACAAGGCCATTCAAATACATTAGCAGGAGTTCACAGGTTCAACACATGTCCTCAGTTTGCTTGTAAGTCACGAGAATTGTTAATGTCACATGCAACACTGTCCTAGGTCTGTTCCTCACTAATTTAACTGTCTTCACTTCTACCTCTACGTAACTTGTAAAGGCATATTTTACATACAGTACAAGGCCATTCAAATACATTAGCAGGAGTTCACAGGTTCAACACATGTCCTCAGTTTGCTTGTAAGTCACGAGAATTGTTAAAGTCACATGCAACACTGTCCTAGGTCTGTTCCTCACTAATTTAACTGTCTTCACTTCTACTCTACGTAACTTGTAAAGGCATATTTTACATACAGTACAAGGCCATTCAAATACATTAGCAGGAGTTCACAGGTTCAACACATGTCCTCAGTTTGCTTGTAAGTCACGAGAGTTGTTAATGTCACATGCAACACTGTCCTAGGTCTGTTCCTCACTAATTTAAAAGTCTTCACTTCTATCTCTACGTTTCTTTTAAAAGTATCTCGCACAGACAGTACAAGGAAATTTAAAAACAGTACATTACCAGGCCTCCAGAGATTCAACACATGTCCTCAGTTTGCTTGTAAGTCACGAGAATTGTTAATGTCACATGCAAAATTGTCCTAGATATGTTCCTTACTAATTGGACTGTCATAACGTCTATCTCTATGTTTCTTGTAAAAGTATCTCGCACAGACAGTACAAGGCCATTCAAATACATTAGCAGGAGTTCACAGGTTCAACACATGTCCTCAGTTTGCTTGTAATTCACGAGAATTGTTAATGTCACATGCAACACTGTCCTAGATCTGTTCTTTACTAATTAACTGTCCCTACTGCTAAATCTACTTCTAATATCCATGGTTTATTGGGTATTTAAATTTACTGTAAATAAATATTATTAAAAAATATGTATCAAGTGATTTGATATAATCTATACATGCATTGAAAAGAGAAAATCTAATCTTACAAATAAATTTAAGAAATTCATTTATAGTACAGCATCAACAAAATATATATATAAAAATACATTAGCAGGGGTTCACAGGTTCAAACACATGTCCTCAGTTTGCTTGTAAGTTACGAGAATTGTTAAAGTCACATGCAACATTGTCCTAGGTCTGTTCCTCACTAATTTAACTGTCTTCACTTCTACCTCTACGTAACTTGTAAAGGCATATTTTACATACAGTACAAGGCCATTCAAATACATTAGCAGGAGTTCACAGGTTCAACACATTAAAGTCACATACAACACTGTCCTAGGTCTGTTCCTCACTAATTTAACTGTCTTCACTTCTACCTCTACGTAACTTGTAAAGGCATATTTTACATACAGTACAAGGCCATTGAAATACATTAGCAGGAGTTCACAGGTTCAACACATGTCCTCAGTTTGCTTGTACGTCACGAGAATTGTTAAAGTCACATGCAACACTGTCCTAGGTCTGTTCCTCACTAATTTAACTGTCTTCACTTCTACCTCTACGTAACTTGTAAAGGCACATTTTACATACAGTACAAGGCCATTGCAAATACATTAGCAGGAGTTCACAGGTTCAACACATGTCCTCAGTTTGCTTGTAAGTCATGAGAATTGTTAAAGTCACATGCAACATTGTCCTAGGTCTGTTCCTCACTAATTTAACTGTCTTCACTTCTACCTCTACGTAACTTGTAAAGGCATATTTTACATACAGTACAAGGCCATTCAAATACATTAGCAGGAGTTCACAGGTTCAACACATGTCCTCAGTTTGCTTGTACGTCATGAGAATTGTTAATGTCACATACAACACTGTCCTAGGTCTGTTCCTCACTAATTTAACTGTCTTCACTTCTACCTCTACGTAACTTGTAAAGGCATATTTTACATACAGTACAAGGCCATTGAAATACATTAGCAGGAGTTCACAGGTTCAACACATGTCCTCAGTTTGCTTGTAAGTCACGAGAATTGATAAAGTCACATGCAACATTGTCCTAGGTCTGTTCCTCACTAATTTAACTGTCTTCACTTCTACCTCTACGTAACTTGTAAAGGCACATTTTACATACAGTACAAGGCCATTGAAATACATTAGCAGGAGTTCACAGGTTCAACACATGTTCTCAATTTGCTTGTACGTCACGAGAATTGTTAAAGTCACATACAACACTGTCCTAGGTCTGTTCCTCACTAATTTAACTGTCTTCACTTCTACCTCTACGTAACTTCTAAAGGCACATTTTACATACAGTTCAAGGCCATTCAAATACATTAGCAGGAGTTCACAGGTTCAACACATGTCCTCAGTTTGCTTGTAAGTCACGAGAATTGTTAAAGTCACATGCAACATTGTCCTAGGTCTGTTCCTCACTAATTTAACTGTCTTCACTTCTACCTCTACGTAACTTGTAAAGGCACATTTTACATACAGTACAAGGCCATTGAAATACATTAGCACAAGTTCACAGGTTCAACACATGTCCTCAGTTTGCTTGTACGTCACGAGAATTGTTAAAGTCACATACAACACTGTCCTAGGTCTGTTCCTCACTAATTTAACTGTCTTCACTTCTACCTCTACGTAACTTGTAAAGGCACATTTTACATACAGTACAAGGCCATAGAAATACATTAGCAGGAGTTCACAGGTTCAACACATGTCCTCAGTTTGCTTGTACGTCACGAGAATTGTTAAAGTCACATACAACACTGTCCTAGGTCTGTTCCTCACTAATTTAACTGTCTTCACTTCTACCTCTACGTAACTTGTAAAGGCACATTTTACATACAGTACAAGGCCATTGAAATACATTAGCAGGAGTTCAAAGGTTCAACACATGTCCTCAGTTTGCTTGTAAGTCACGAGAATTGTTAAAGTCAAATGCAACATTGTCCTAGGTCTGTTCCTCACTAATTTAACTGTCTTCACTTCTACCTCTACGTAACTTGTAAAGGCATATTTTACATACAGTACAAGGCCATTCAAATACATTAGCAGGAGTTCACAGGTTCAACACATGTCCTCAGTTTGCTTGTACGTCACGAGAATTGTTAATGTCACATGCAACACTGTCCTAGGTCTGTTCCTCACTAATTTAACTGTCTTCACTTCTACCTCTACGTAACTTGTAAAGGCACATTTTACATACAGTACAAGGCCATTCAAATACATTAGCAGGAGTTCACAGGTTCAACACATGTCCTCAGTTTGCTTGTAAGTCACGAGAATTGTTAATGTCACATGCAACACTGTCCTAGGTCTGTTCCTCACTAATTTAACTGTCTTCACTTCTACCTCTACGTAACTTGTAAAGGCATATTTTACATACAGTACAAGGCCATTCAAATACATTAGCAGGAGTTCACAGGTTCAACACATGTCCTCAGTTTGCTTGTAAGTCACGAGAATTGTTAAAGTCACATGCAACATTGTCCTAGGTCTGTTCCTCACTAATTTAACTGTCTTCACTTCTACTCTACGTAACTTGTAAAGGCATATTTTACATACAGTACAAGGCCATTGAAATACATTAGCAGGAGTTCACAGGTTCAACACATGTCCTCAGTTTGCTTGTAAGTCACGAGAATTGTTAAAGTCACATGCAACATTGTCCTAGGTCTGTTCCTCACTAATTTAACTGTCTTCACTTCTACTCTACGTAACTTGTAAAGGCATATTTTACATACAGTACAAGGCCATTGAAATACATTAGCAGGAGTTCACAGGTTCAACACATGTCCTCAGTTTGCTTGTACGTCACGAGAATTGTTAAAGTCACATACAACACTGTCCTAGGTCTGTTCCTCACTAATTTAACTGTCTTCACTTCTACTCTACGTAACTTGTAAAGGCATATTTTACATACAGTACAAGGCCATTGAAATACATTAGCAGGAGTTCACAGGTTCAACACATGTCCTCAGTTTGCTTGTAAGTCACGAGAATTGTTAATGTCACATGCAACATTGTCCTAGGTCTGTTCCTCACTAATTTAACTGTCTTCACTTCTACCTCTACGTATATTGTAAAGGCACATTTTACATACAGTACAAGGCCATTCAAATACATTAGCAGGAGTTCACAGGTTCAACACATGTCCTCAGTTTGCTTGTAAGTTACGAGAATTGTTAAAGTCACATGCAACATTGTCCTAGGTCTGTTCCTCACTAATTTAATTGTCTTCACTTCTACCTCTACGTAACTTGTAAAGGCATATTTTACATACAGTACAAGGCCATTCAAATACATTAGCAGGAGTTCACAGGTTCAACACATGTCCTCAGTTTGCTTGTAAGTTACGAGAATTGTTAAAGTCACATGCAACACTGTCCTAGGTCTGTTCCTCACTAATTTAATTGTCTTCACTTCTACCTCTACGTAACTTGTAAAGGCATATTTTACATACAGTACAAGGCCATTCAAATACATTAGCAGGAGTTCACAGGTTCAACACATGTCCTCAGTTTGCTTGTAAGTTACGAGAATTGTTAAAGTCACATGCAACATTGTCCTAGGTCTGTTCCTCACTAATTTAACTGTCTTCACTTCTACCTCTACGTAACTTGTAAAGGCATATTTTACATACAGTACAAGGCC